>JAQGBY010004199.1:0-17174 GCA_034698785.1 Mycogona germanica | reverse complement strand
GGACAGCACCGGACGAAAAAAGACGACCAGAGTCGGCGAGAAACTCTCCAAATTTTTCGTCCGGTGCTGTCCCGGAGACAACCCCTATTTCATTATGAATTTATTATGAACATTTTATTGTAATTGTAATAGCTTAACAGTTTGTGATGGCTTTTAGTCGTCATATTTACCGTGAAGATGGGCTGGTATCCACCAAAGGTGATGTCGACAGTGACATCTAGCGGCGGATTGGGCACGCCCACCGTGTTGCCCAACGCGAACAGCACGAGCGGAAACCATATGATGAAAATGATGACGAAGAGCAGCGAGCCGCCCACGCCGTACTTGTTAAACGGATTTCGCTTCTCGCCACGCGGCGTCGGATACTCTGCTTCGGCGCGACGCTGACACTTGAGAATGAAGATGTTGCAGAATATGTCTTCCATCTTGAGCCAGGAGGACAGCGACATGCTTGTGTCTGTCCAGATCCAGTCCATCATGGCGCGCAGCTCGAACAGGAAGGGTACGCCCATAAAGCTGGGTCGAGCGAAACACAGAAATGCGGGGGCAGTCAATTAATCATTTGAGAAGAAAATACCTACGTAAATAAATATATGCATGATCCATTGCTGGACGTACCTTGTTCGCAAATATGATTTAAAATATAATTTGTTTGTGGCATCTATACTAATAGACAATCTCAATTTATTCAAAACTTATGAATAAAAAACAATTGAATACAGAGTATCACAAATAATGTATCAGTAATGAAATTCTCAATTATTTTATTTAAAATAAAAACTCGTATCTGTCTATATGTATGATAAATAAGGAAAAACAAATTACAAAACAAATTACAAAACAAATTGCAAAAAATATTTTCAAAATTTAAAATATAAAAAAAGTTACTGTGCGGTCCATTAGAACCTTTCAAGCAATACAAAGCTTTCTATAAACTTTACTATTATTATACTGCAATTCACAATTATGCAGCGTAAATTAATTTCTGTGAACATTTACTCAACTTCAAATCGACGTTGAAATAAGTTTACGATTGACATAGGGACACACCGAAATTTCGAAGGCTTACCCTCGAAATAAGAAGAGGTTGAGGTAATTGTATTTCTTGGTTAGGAAATTTCCCAGAATTCTTGTCGGATAGCCGCTGCGAATTTGATACGCTGCCAAGAGCAGATAGATGCACTTGACGAAGTACCAGAGTTGAGGCGGCACAGTGCTGTTAAAATCCCTGCAAAATAACAGAAAAAACATCAAGAGATAAGAAATTCCTTGTGCCAATTTTAACTCGTTGTCGCATTCGGAAGGATCAGCCAGTCGCTTGCCTTTCGGTGACAGCGGGCAACACGAAGAACATCCAGAGGTGGACCACGAACACCATGATGATCTGGAACGCCACCTTGCCCAGAATGAACTTGCGAAGAAACAGAGCTCGATCGATGATTATCAGGCCGAACTGGGCGATGAGCATCACCAGGAACGGAACCGGAACCTTGTTGTCCTCGAAGTAGGAGGCCACGCCGCCGTCACTTCCACCAGTCTGGAAATAATAACAAACGGTCATCATTTCCAGAACGACAGTTGCTATTTGAGGGGGGGGCGATCTTATTAACGACAATGAAGGAACTAAACACGACATTTTGGATCCATAACTATGTCAAAATTCTAGCAAAATATTCGATGCAGCTGCATCTTACTTACTCCAAAAGCAGAATATCCAAATACGAGAATGAGAAAAGTGGAAAAGTCGCACAAGAACATGTATGCGTACACGTCAACAGTCACCCGATAAGACGGATGGAAGAGGTTGTGGAAGAATCTTTGGAATGGCTGGATGTAGTGCTTAACGCTATAACAAAATCGGGAACACCAATTTTTAATGAGTCGTTTTTGCCACGCACTCTAACCATAAGACAAAATGAGTTCTGACAAAGAGATTACTACCATTCCAGAGCGTGCGATTTTGACTCCTCAGGGTAATCTAGAATACGATGAATTTCACACGTCAAAATAATAGCAAATAGCATGTACAAAATAATGTATAATGACAATTCCTCTGTCCTATCAAAACGTCCAAAAATTATTAGATTCAATTGAGAATACCGTCCAAGTCTACTTCATCCAACTCTGCTGAGTCGGTCGACTGTACGACGTCATCGGAACTTTTCTGCAAACAAACAAAAATATGGCAAACAAAATGTAATGAAGTTTCACCTTGTAGCAGTATTTTATATGAGAATATGGATTTCTGTCTCACTTTGCTCTTGTCGTCGGTGGACTTGGATTCGATGGCTTCCAAACTGTCCCCACTTTGGCTGCTCTCAATATCATCTTTCCACAAACCCAGACTCTGTAAGATGAGATAATCGTTTCACATTGCAAAACTACTATTAGTAAATTAAAGATCATTTATTTATCACGTCTAATTTGTTTGCCAGTAATATTTTTAATTGTCCGCAAATTACATAAAAAATAAAATGTAATGACAACTGAAGACAGTAGATCGAAGAGGTAGGCATATTTCATTTCTGGCAGTCTAATAAAAAACATCAAAAGAATATCAAAAATGAAACTTGAATAAGCAGATAACCTTGAGAATGAATCGGTGGAAGAAGATAATCATGAGTAGGGCCAGATCGAAGACTGCGTATTGCTCTTTCTTTTCTAGGCCGATGATACGTGGGGGCCAGAAGGGCTGATTGAGGGCCGACTGATCTCCGTTCCAGGGGAAAAACTCAAATTGGAAGATGTACTTTATCACCACCACCGCCTGCAAAACATCAACAATTAACGAAGAAAATTATAGCACCACTAAAACCATTTCATTATGACGAAAAGTAATTATGAATAATGGATTTCATTCCAAATACAAGAACATTGCGGAAATAAAATAAGTATAATAAAATAATTATCTAGAACTAAAGAACGGTTGAACGGCAATTCTCGCAATAACAACTGCAAATAAATTGGAAAACACAAAAAAAACGGAAAGTGACGTGAATGTACCTCAGTGTAAGTGATGATGGTGATCCAGAAGGTCTTTGTGGGTCTCGGCATTGACAGAGAGCCCCACACGAAGGCCATGAAGGGCAAAGGCAGCGACAGCATGCTGGCCGATTTGATCTGATTGTAGACGATCATCACGTAGCACACGATTTCAGAACGCGACACCAGCGCGTACCACAGCGCCACCACCAGGCGGATAGCCACAGGTTGCTCCTTCTCGAATTCCTTCTCCAGCTGCTCGGGCGTGTCCAGGCACTCCAGGCTGTTTTACCGGACACAGCAAAGATTAATTTTTACTAAACCAAACGTGATACACCGCGAACTGATCTTGTGAAATGAATGATTTGGCTAATCTTAAGCACAACAAACTGTAATAATAAAATAAAATGGGGGTTGTCGTCCGGTGCTGTCCCGGAAACAGCCCCCATTTTATTTTATTATTATATTTCAAGTACGATCTTGCCTCTTCTTATATTTTTTAAACAATAAACTGTGATTAAAATTCTTGTAAATATTATTCAACTAATATTGAAATCAATTGAAGAATATTGAAATCAATTCGAAAAGAGAAAACGGGAATGCATTTTCAAATCATTAGAAGAAAAAATAAAATAAATAGTGCCATTTTGACATGAACAACTTTACTAACAAATAAAATTATTAAAAAAAAAGTATCGTCAACAAAATTGATAATGACATATAACACAACTATTTTACTATAATAGCAAATGCTGCGATAACTAGAACAGTTTTTACTGTCCTCAAATCTCAAGCATTTCATTACATCCAAGAAAAATGCAAAAGCAAAAATCAACCCATGCCATTTTACTCGTACGTGCACGATTCGGTCAAAAAATAAACTTACTGATGTTCCCTAAAAGATAATTGTAGGGCAACGACAACATCAAACCGCACATACATCTTCAGGTAATAGTCAGGCAATAGAGCAAGCATCGGGACTCGCAATGATTGCCACTCTACCAGGGGCAGCAGAAATACATTTCCTTTCACATACAGAGTACACTGCACATATACAGTGAGTATGCACGAACAAAAATAATTTTTAGGAATTGCGAGAACATCTCTATTCACTATCCGCTTGAAAATAGAGTGGCTATGCGTTGAAACAACTTCGCAGTTAAAAAGCGGAAAGCTTGCAATACTAAGAAAAATTTAAAGAAAAAAATGCGAAACTGTTCAAGTGCACAAAAATTGCGCTGCATTTTAACTCATTAGCTGTAATTTGAGCTAATCTAAAAAATCACAAACTTTGAATGAAACAGGTGCAACCGTACAACCAAGCAGTTGAAAGAAGTCAGAATGGATATTGGAAATGTTATTTAGGGATGACGACACAACACAGACAAATTGATTTCGCAAACAAAAAAAAACATTATTTTGATTATGCTAAAAGTGAATTTGTTTTGCAGAAAATGAATTTCACTCTAATCAAAAACCAAGCAGGTTGCAAGCAGCACTAGGAGAAAATGTGTTAGTAATACCTTCCGTTGGTCTGATCTTCGCTTGCCTTTTCCACTCGAATCTCCAAGGGCTCCTCAAGAGTTTTACTAGGAGGGGGACAATCATTAGATCGCCAGCCAGCGAGCAGCGAGTTAAACTCAAATGTGGTTCTCACCAGTACAAAAAAGCGCGCTGAATTTCCGACAAAGTCACTCAACACCACTGAGTACAGATATGATAACGTTAGGAAGGTAACGAATTAACAATTAACGAGTTAACGAACGAACAAGTTAGAGAAGGCACAAATTTTATGACTGAACAAAAATAGCTGTTCACTGAAAATAATCTGAATATATAACTCCCAAAGACGTGTTTCTGAAGTATGACTTTTATATTTTTCAATTAGGCAGGATTCAGGTTCAGGATTAATGAAGATGTCAAGGTGTACAATACCGAATTCATAAAAATTGATAGTCAATACGAGCGAGACAAAATGTACTTACATAAGGGGTCGAAGTTGAGGGGAAGGCGGCACGACTTCGACGTACTCGGCTGACTTCAGCGATTGAGCGTTAACCAAACCCTTTTGAACGTGAAATTTAAAAAAATATTTTCAGCGACAGTTCCGTAAATCTGTTTCAATCTATCGTCGCTTAAAATCGTCGACTTTACATATCTCTCGTGTGTGGTTATTTTAAGGCGCTTTGAAACAACATTTAAAATCTTTAGTGTAAATAAATATTTGATTATAAAAATCTTTGCAACTACACCCCCCACAATACGAAGAACACAATTATATTACAATAATTACCTTCTCCTTCAGCAGCTTCTTCTCTTTGGCTAGACAACGCGCCACATAGCGGTAGTCTTTGGATATAGCGTTTAGTCGATTGGTGGCGCTCACCATGAGCCCCTCCACAAAGGCCCAGGTGAATCGCAGCCAGCTGATCAGTTTGGTGACCCAACTCTCTTGGACGACCGGGTGCGTGTCCTCCTCATCGTCCTCGTCCTCCGCCAGCTCCCCCTGGCCGGGAACCTTGAGATGACCCTCCATTTCCGGCAAGGGCGGCGAGCGAGAGCTGTGACCACCATCGTCGTCGTAGCCACGACCGCCGTCGTCCATGGGGTGGAGCATGCGAAAGGCCGGGGGTCGGTCAATCTCCGCGTAACCCTGCGATCGTAGCGACGCCTGCCGGGACACTGACATACCGACAGGCTAGATCAAACAATAAAAACATCATATTCAAACATCCCATACCGATGTCACAGAAAGTTACGTGAGGAGCAAATTACAAAAAATTACACTATTTACCAATTTAATTAGGGTAAATAAATAAAAAGAAGAAATCTGTGAGTGCGTTCTTAAAATAATGACAAATAAAATGCAGAATAAAAGATAATTATCATTTTCATAGACGATAATGAAAAGTTCGATAAATTAGTTTGACATACCAGAGACGAAGCCCCCGAAACCGCAGACACCGTTCTGGAAATGGGTGGCCGACCGGAAGCGTCAGTTGGACCGGAAGAAGTACGACCGGAAACACCGGTGTCGGGCGACTGCCCACCTTTCACCTGTTTGGCTTCGCTGACCGCTTGTTTGATGTCGCTCTTCATCGCGGAGGAAAGCAACTAACAAAAGATGATTCCGATTAAACAAGACTGAGTAATTGTAATTGGTGCTGATTGTGCCACAGGAAATTTATAAATCCAATCTCATAAATTGTAAAAGTTTCCGAATCCATATTTCCTAATCTCAATAAGAAAAATAACGTTCAAGAGGGAGGGAGGGAGGGAAGCCAACCTTGGACACGGTCATGCCACCAGGATCATCCTCTTTGTCGTCGGACTTCTTGTCGGTGTATTCGAGGTCGGCCAGTCCGTCGTTGTCGGAGTACTCCTCGAACATGAAGTAGTCACCGGAGCGGATTGCTGTGAGAGAGAGGCGACGAGAGTCGCGTGAGTGGGGCGGCGATTCAGCGGGCCCATGATCGCGTGCAAGCCGAGCGGCAGAATCAACGGTTTCAGCGGCCGAAGCGGTGATGTCAGCGGTGGTGGTGGTGGTGATGGTGATGGGAACAGTGGGGGGAGCAGCAGCCTCGACAGCGCGTGGTCTGAAGACATAAGAATTGACTACAACCAAAAAGAACGGGGGAGAGAAAGAGAAAAAAAAAGAGCGGAACGAAAAAAAAAATGGACGATGACAAAACGGAACGAAACAAAATCGTGAATGGTACAAGACAAAACGAGTGAACGAAAAATTGTAAAATGTTAACGAAAACAAATTTGACTGTGATTAGTAAAAACGAAGACGTCTTGTTAAACAAAAGTGTTAAAAACAATACCAAAAACGGGGTGCAAAAACAAACGAAATGAACAAAAAAGGTGGGACAAAAAATTAGTTCAACTACACAATTTTCGTGGCGTTCAATGAGAGGTGAGTTTGTTTCGGATCAACCGCAGCGGGAAATTATATAGGATTGAAATCAACATTTGATAGTCAATTCTGTCTTGATTTTGCCGGAATGATTGATTACTTGATTGATGATTGATGACTTGATTTAGACTATTAAAATAACTGAAATCTTTCGATTTCAGCACAGCAGTTCCACAGTTCCACTTCATAATGAAAGGGCAATTTTAACCAAACACATTAATTTATTAAATTGGAAATATAATTTAGACATAAAACCAGAAGCAGGTGCGAGGTTACTCTAAACAAAATGACGGTCAAGATCAAGACCATGGTGGATAAGATCAGGCTTGCGCTATTCAAAATAAACAACTGCTCCTCAGCAAAGCGATTTATTTTGATGACTCAACACTAATTTCAACAAAATTATAGTTTCGTCGCATTGGTCATCCGAACGTGGAGACAAATTCGTGCATGATGGTAATAACGACAAAAAGACGACGTGGTGCAGTTTGGGCATGCTCAGTAATCGTTTAGTGGAGGAGGTGGGGTGGTGATCATGGTGATTGTGGAGGTGATGGGTGAGTGCCGGACACGGAACGGTACGACGACCGACGGTACGACGACGACGAAGGCAGATATACGTTACAATTGTGATGAGAGAAGGCCGGAGATGCCGGATTGGATGATCGCCGAGCGTAGGCCCTGCGTATGGAGCCGGAAGGGGCCAGACCCACAAGGCTTGAGCGCGGTGTGTACTGCGGCTGCTGGGACGAGGCCAGGTGCTGATGGTGATGGGATGACGATGGTGGTGGCGGTGGTGAGACAGACGACGACCGCTGGCGGCCGTTGGGGAGCGAGAAAGGGGGCGGGTGGTGATTGACAGGCGAGTTGGGGGCGTAGTGGTGCGACACGTGGTTGAGGTTGAGGTAGAGAGAGCGCCGGTGCTGGCCACCCGCCGAGTAGGGTGTGCCGGGCCGGTGCAGCAGCTGGTGCGGCTGCTGCTGCTGGGAAGGGTGGTGGCCAGCTCCGGCACCCCCCATGGCGGCCAGGTAGGGCGGAGGAGAGAACAGGAACGACTCCTCGGAGGGGGTGGCCACGCCCACGTTGGATGTAGGATGGTAGAGGGGTGCCGAGGCAGAGCCCACCACCGACAGGGATGGCTCCAGGTAGCCGTCCAGCGAGAAGCTGCCCACGGCCGAGCAGGGTGAGAGAGGCGGCTGGTGGTTGTTGCTGCTGCTGCCGCCTGTGGGAGAGGAGGCAAGCGGGGCTCGGTGAGGAGGCGGTGGGGACGATGGCGGGGATGGGGGACGGTGGTGACGGCGTTGCCGTCGCGAGGAAGAGCGGTGGTGGTGGTGGTGGCGGCGGTGGCGCAGGGTGGAGCGACGCGAGGGGGGGCCGCTGGGAGGGGGCGGTAAGTCGTCGGTGAGGGGTTCGTCGCGGAACGACGTCTGACGACGACGGTTGTCGTGATGGAGGTGACGGTGGAGGTGGTGGATCGGATGAGGTGGTAGTGGTGGTGGTAGAAGTGGCAACGGTGGCGCGGGGTCTTCAGAGGGGTCGGCGGCGGTGATGGTGGACGCGCCGACCGCAGTTATGGGTAGTGGCTGGTGGGAGGAGGGCTGTAGAGAGCTGGGGGTGCCCATGGAGTACATCGGGGTGGAGGCGGACGAATAGTCGGAGGCGGCTAGAGACGATTGGGAAGGAGCCAAGACACAGAAACGACACTCAGGCATCAAGGCACCGGCGAGAGAGAGAAGAGAGCATGCGGCGACAAAATTAGTACGACAGGAAACTGGTGGATTTCAAATGATGCACTTCTTTTGGATGCCGAATTCAGGACAGTGCAGATTAACAAATCCAATGAAGGGGTAACCTCCCGTAATAATTGTGAAAATGATCAAGTTACCATAGTTGAAAGATTCGATAGCAAATTAGAAAAATCCCTCGACTGCTGACAATAATAAAATAGTGCACGCCGTAAGAAATAAATAATGACGTTAACGTATCTCACTTTTATTTCTCAATGAGTCAGGTCATCAATAGATTCCTCTTACGCATTTATCAATTTTGAGCGCTTACATTTGAAATCCATCACGTCATGCAAAGTAACAATGAAACATGATTGAATAGAAGAGACATACAACGGAAAAACACAAAATGCACACGCAAACAGATTAGATTGAAGTAGGGCAGAGGGATAGAATTGACAATGAAGTGAAGTTTTCGTACGATCGCTATCGACTGTCGCTCAATGAAAATGAAATGAAATGAATATTCTGGCTGCGAGGAATATCGATTATACGAATCCGATTCAGATTCGAGTCAATCTGACGTTGGAGATGTTCCTTCCAGGTAAGCACTACAACAGGCGAAATTATAATGTAAAACATAAACTACGACTTAATATATATAAATGAACTATAACAGCGAAAGATAATGATGTAAAATAATATGTGTAAATAAAGCAAGAAGATTCTAAGAAATTACAAAAGCCTATAACTATTATGCGATAAATCTAGTATTAAGTATAGTTAGAGAATACCAAGCTAAAAGAAAGTGAGAAAATTCTAAGAAAAAAGAAAACATTTTCTCTACAAGCGCATGACCAGATTTAGATTTGTCAGAAATTATTGAATGTAAAGCCGGAGTACATTTAAAAGAGCTAAAGTAATGTTCTAAACAGTTTTTAAAATGTGTCCGACTTTATGGCAGAACGGTGAATTGGTGAATGTTGAAATATTTTTTAGAGCCATGCTTTGAGCTAGCTGTCATATTACCCATACAAATTGTACTCGTATTTAAAATCAGCATTTTCAAACGAAAAGTTACAAACATCAAAATGGCATCCCAAGGCATCACACAAACATACTTTCAACATCACATTTTTGGCTCCGATAGAATATGTTATCTCAAATTGAACTGACATTGTAAGAGCTGTGTTCATATGACAACTTTCCCGTTCAAATGAAATACAATATTTTACTGACTAGCTTGAAATGCTACTACTTTATATAAACGTTAAAAAAGAAAACGGAAGACCGTTTAATAAAGATATATAACGATTATAACATACTTTATTGTAATACATTAGCATTGCAATAAAATATTTTTCTCAGTCAACATCAACTCATATCGAATTGACTGCTAAAGGTAGATAGTTGATTATCCCATTAACCGGCCAATTGATTCTCAAAAACCCACATCATGTCGTACAATTAATTATTTTTAAATTGATACCCCAAAACGTATCTATCTCGGGCTTGCCGGTTAAAGGATTATAAAACATTTGATTACAATACCCTAAAACGAGTCATGCTTATTTTGAAAATCGATCAAATAACATGCGATATAGTAATATGCAAACAAAATCAAAATGCAACATCATACGTGGAGCCAAAAATAACATAGTAAAATTTGAAATTAAAAAATGTTTACCTGTACAGCTGACAGAAACGACCATCTCAAGTTTGTAGAATATCATTACATTCAAAAGCCTTGCACTTTACACGTTTTCTACGCACATCAAACTACACATTTAAGGAAGCGGAATTATATAAACTGAAACGCTCACTAATTAGTTCCTGCAAATTAATTTATTAGGTTTAATAAAGCTAGACCGAAGTAAATGGCTACACCGAATAATATTCGCAGTTAACGCATTAAGCTTTTGCAATTCCACGACTTTTTTCTCAATTGAATATAATCTAAACTGTAAACTCCTACCTAATTGGAAATATACTGTCCTGTCCAAGGTGTATTGTTCAATTGGATACACTTCGTATGGTCTGGTAATGAACCGAATTTCTTGTCCATCGAAAGAGGATATTATTTGGGAAAGGGGGCGAATTGTATTAAACCGTAGCAGTCTCGCCACCAAGAGGCAGGATCTCTGCTTACCTTGGAAATGCTCCTGAGGCTCGGCAAACTCTTTGCCACGGATCTTTTGCTGGTTAGCGCGAATTCGATCCATCTTCTTCTTGATCTTCTCCACCAATTCCCGTTCGGCGGCATCCTGCTCTTGCACCTCTTTCATCAGCAACTGGTTAATGAGCTCGGCACCTCTGAAAAAAACAATTGCGCTCGGTTATTTTGAGTGGTGGGGGAAAAGGTGTATCCACGAATTAAAAGAGATTTGGAGGCCATACGATCCCGTGAAACTAACCTGGACGCAAGCCGTGCCTGCGCGTGCATCTCCACCACCAGGTGATGGAAGTAGTAGCTGGAGAAAAGGCGCCGCTGCATTAGCATGAAACCCAAACAAATTCCGTCCCAAAGGAGGCCGGCTTCGTCCTCCGGCACTGAGCACTCGCCAATTTTATTTACTAATTTAAAAGATGAAAAACATGGATGTTCTTTCAAACACAAGCAAGCAAATAAAAAAGCGAAAAACGCAAATCTTCTTTATTTTTATCTCAAATTAGGCAAAAAAAAGATGATCTGCACAGTGGAGTGAGGTTATATATTAGATAAAAACTAATCTTACTAGCAGCATATTGCTTGTCGAACTTCTTGAGACACGCGATGCCGAACAGCTGAATGGCCCAACAGAAATGGTTCAGCATCTTATATATGTACACGCAACCAACCATCTACCGAAATGAAAAGCGTAATCTTTAGATTTAACCAAGAAATATGTTGTTTTTCAATAAAATCTTTAGCACTAAGGGGGAAAAAATGTATACCTGAAGAAGAGTTTTTATAAAAATTACAAAAATATTGTAGGCCAGAAGCATGTTCCATCTGAAAAACAAATTAATAATGAATGAATCAAGCAACACGTCATCAATGCATCACCATTTAAAAAAGATAAGTCAGCCGCCAATTAAAATTATGTGATTTTTTTTAATAATAACGACTTTTATTCATTGAACAAAACGTCAAAGGTGCCGGTGATTTAACGCCTTAACTTTCTAAAATTATGTTATAAATGACCAATGAAACGAAAGGTTGCACTTACAGTCTCATGATGGTCTTGAGTGGCTTCAAATAGAAGTCCTGTCCGTTCCACAGGAACAGGAAGCAGCCAATCACGTAGCCCATCGCAAAGAGACTGACGCGATTGGTGCCCGCCAAAAAGATGATGGCAAGAGTCACCCAATAGAATAGCGAGAAGACCACCACCTTGAATAGGTCGAGGTAGGATCTGCGAACGAGCAAAGAGGTCAGACAGCAGCACAATCGAAATTTTTCGTAAACTACACAAAGGAGCGCTAAATCAATAGAAACTTATCCAGTATCAGGCTTAGGCTATGCAAAATTGTCAGTTCGCTTTCTGGGAGGAAGGGAATTAGGGCGGAAACGCTGGTGGATCTCCTCCTTAACAAATATATCAAGCAATATAAACGTTGATGCTCTTACTTGGTATAGGTGACGAAATCAGGAATTGTGTTTTCTTCGGGCTCATCTTTCTCGATGTAGATGATCTCGCGGTTGGTGCCGCCCTCGTAACCCTCGTAGGCCGGGGACGCCTCGATTTGGAACACAAACAGTTGGCAACAAGCGAACATTAGCTGGAAAAAGTCCACTGCAAGAAAAACGAGAACGCGTGACACTGGGATTGAGCATATATATGCTTATATCCGATGGTAAATTAATTTGTTTTGCTTATTCATAACCTTGCACTCTTTAAAAATCAACATTTTATCAAATGCAGTGACTAATTCGCTTTAAGAATCAGTAATCGAAAAAAACTGCGCCTAATACCGCAGCTTAAAACTTGGGTAAAATTAAATGAATAGGTCTAATAAACGCAAATGTATTTGTAAATATAATCTCACCTGCCAGTTTGTAGGCGGCCAATGATTTCGTAAAATCGGGCAAAAACAACCACTCCCTCAATTCTCCGTTCATGAAGTCAAGACTCCACGGATAATCTGTCATAAACATTAACAGAACACCTATTTTGTAACCAATTCATAACTTTATCTGTAGTTGGCAGAGGGATCATTTAATTAATGAGATCTTACCTATGCAGAATCCCGGTGGCATTCCCACACACAGGCAGTATTGAATGGGCAACATAATAGCCAGGAACGTGACGAAGAACGGCCAGACCCTGGCCAGAGTTTCGCGCTTCAACAGGAAAAGACCGGCCAACCACAAAGAATAGATGACTGCGCAGATATCAAGCCGGACGCCAATTACAGCCGTTGTAGTCATGAAACAAATCTAAAATGAAACATATGACAAGAATATTCTAAAAATAAATATATACTCCTGATACAAACACCTAAACTTCCCACTTATAAGAATTTTACATACCACGAAGGTACATGCACACAAATAGGAAGAATTCAAAAAAAGATTTATCTTCAATCAGCGTAATTAATCTCACATTAAGCTAAAGATTTAAAATTCCGGCAACCAAACAGTGATGAATTAGTACGGCATAATTAACACAGCTAGTGGTTGAAGCTATATCGACTAATTGCGTTTGGCACTCAGTTTCGAACAAACGACCCCAATGGTCCACTGATCAGTTGCTTGACACGCTGTCCCACTGACCTCGACTCCGAATTTGTAAAAGGCGTAATTGATGAGGTACTTGGCAGCTTCGATCAACCCGTCATCCGCATCGCTCCGTGTGATGTCCTGAAAGACCACGCCCGGCTTGGGCTCGGGACCGCCCACCTGACTGCGGTGGTAATTCTGGCGCACACGAACCACCGCCTGCACCGACAACACCACGATAAGTCCGATATAGCCCTGTCCAAACGCCCAAGAAAAAAGTATAAGTGATCAGTTAGGCAATTCAATTAAACCACAAACAATTTTAAATCTTATAATCGTGGGTCAAATGAAGTTACAGTTATGATTTCATACCTTGAGGTAGTTGGATAGATTCGCCACTTTCTCGTAGCCCATCCAGTGGGCGTTGTTAACCGTGTCGTTGAATGGGTACCTTACTGGCAGAGACTCGTTCACGTTATAGACTTCCTGCAAATTTGTGAACCAAAGAGAACATTATCAGTAAAAAACTAGATGGACAAATTTTTTTACAACACATAAAAAATTTGGGTCGGAAAATCAGACTTCGTATGGCTTTTAAGATTCGATACTTGGGAAGAGTTCAGTTAGTTTGCAAATCTCGTAACATGAGTTCAAATAGACTGACCGTGCAATTGACAGTCCATACTTCTTCGATGTAGTCGATTTGATAGATCATCTTGGACAGCAGCAACACTGACGACCACACGGAACAGCAATGCGAGACGAAGAGCTGAATGGGGCGAAAGGGCAGCGCTGCCGTCACAAGGAACACGAAGACCACGTGGATAGTGCACACCTGCATGAAGAATATAAATTCACGTTTCGGACAGACTCCCTTACTATTAAATTATTTTCAAAGATGTGTTAAAGAATTTCGAAAAATATATAAATTAACAATTATTTACGTCATAAACAGCCAGCATCAGAGCAGCAAAGAGCACGATCTTGGTCATGTGGATCTCGAGGAAACGCCAGATAAACTCACCGGCCATGTCGCAGAATTCGCCAGCATGTTCAAGAACATCCTTAATGTATGTCAGGAGACTGTCCAATAACGAAGCTACACCAAAAATACAAAATACTTATTTAAAAAAATTTCAACTAAATTTCCGAGAGTTTAATGAGATAAAGAAACAAAAAAAAATACGTAAACAACTTTTTTTTTGTTGCAAATAACAGTCGCAAGAAACTTCCGTATTATTACACGGCACTCAATAGTGTGCCCCCTCAATGTGCCACTTGTTGCTCAAGGGGCACATTTTCACCAAATCTGTTGAGTCGAATAATTGAAATTTCGCGACCACGAAATGAACCAGACAATTGCATCTTAAATTCATCGCTCCACCAACTGAACTGCGACATGCCTTACAATAAATTTGAGTAATTTTTTCAATATATTCCAGCGTGCTAATGGATCCGTACAATTTAAAACATTCAATGAATTAATTTTTTGAAAATCTGTCAGATGACTAACATGGTGAATCCGGTTCACTCTTGCCAGCATTGGCAGCGGACGTGGCCTTGTCGTCATCATCGGCCATATCCAGATCCACGTACTGCGCCTTGTCCGGCGTGGGAGTGGACGGCAGACTGACCAGCACGGGCCGCTCCTCGCTGCTCAATTTGACGCTGGGCCGCTCGCGCCGCACCACAGTTGGCTGCTCAGTCGTCTCGCCATCTACTTCGGCGCCGCCGCCACCCTCCTTCTCCTTCTCGGTGACTGCGGCTATAACAGAAGACTCGTCGTGCTCGTCTTCCACCACAAACACGGAAACTGGATCGTCGCCAGCATTCTCCTCGGCCGCTGGCTGCTTCATAGTTGAATCTTCCGGCGCAGTTGATTCGACATCTCGCCTGCTCCCGCGCAAAATAAAACAGGATTTTATTAACAGCGAACATTCTCAAGGCTCTAAAATAATTTCAATGATTTCTTTTTGCATATATTGCCAATAAACAAACTCTTTATCGATAACATTATTGAGGCGAATGTCTTGAAACTGGACATTATACGATAAAAATGTAGTTGCCGACTGATCCAAGGTAGTGGCAACTGCCAGCGGAAAAAAATACAATACCGTACCTTCCATCAGTGTCGATGTCGGACATTCTCAGGAAATCCTTGTGGAAGTAGTGCAGCTGAATGATGGTGATGACCACGAAGAATGTGGGAGGAACCAATTTCAGGAAGAGTTGACCAGTGTCGTACACCTCGAGACCAATATCGCGCTGCCTGCAAACGGATGGAGGCAGCAGATTTGTGAGATTCAGTAGCCATTTTATTTTTTTAGACTCAGTAGCGTATATGAAGTTAGTAATTGACAATAATTCAATATTTATAAAATTCATTGTCTATCGTTTGGCGATTCACTAGATTTATCTCGTTGTTAATGAAACACATCAATTTTCAAATATTTAAAAAACGATCAATGGTTGCTTATAACACTCACAGCTTTTTAGAGATGCCAAGATACTGCGACCAGTAGAGAGGGAAGTTCTCGAACTGGTAAGTGTAGATCAATATCAAAACCAGCATTGAGTAGATGATCACAGTCAGCCAGAAGAAATACATGGTAGCTCGCCACAGACGGTAGGAAAGCTGGATGCAACAAATTAAATAAATAAATATCTGAAGTAATTTAGGTAGACCACACCTTCAATAAAAAAAGATAAAAAACTTCTATTGCCTTACTTGAAAGATGAGTATGAAGAAAAGGAAAAGTGCCATGTACCTAGAGGAAATTGGAAGATTAATTCAAAAGTAATCGGGCAACGTGTACAACCAAGAAAAATAATAGTTTGAAGAAAACAAAATGCCAGGAACATATGACATGTTTAGAACCACAATAATGCCCAAGAGAGCGCCGGATGAAAAACGACTAACAGAGTCGGCGAAAAACTCTTAAAATAAAATAGCATAACTATTATTTAATAAGAATAACAAATATTTATGATTGAGAATGTCATTCAGAATTTGGTGAATTTATCCTAATCTCACGATACGTTCACTGTTCTAGTAAACCCATCCAATAACTTCTGACGTTCTACATACATGATGCGAAAAATGACGACCTTCTCGCCCTCGAGACTGATGACCATCAGCATGCAGGCCACCACCCAGATCCAGTAGGTGGTGAGAAACTTGAGCACGCCGTCGCCCAACCGTTTCATGAACGGGCTTGACTGCATGCTGATTTGACGCTGCATGTCTGCCCAAGAATCAAGAGATGCCTCAATGTTTTTAGCAGTGGAAACGGGCATGGCTAACACTGTCGTCAACTATTAAACCGAACGAGCAGAGAAATAAATTCCTACCGAACTTCGCGTCACCACTCTGGGTGGTGTTGAGCGCCATGTTGAACGGCTGCATCATAACTCCCTCAACGATGTCGCGATTCTTTTCGTGATAGCGCTCCTCCATGTATTGGCGAAGAGTGATCCAAAACATGGCGGTGTACAATATCTTGAATGGGGAAAACAAAAACGCATTTGAATCGAGACATGGCCAATTTCATCTCCCCAGCTAAACGATAGGGAAGAGATCACCCACTCAAACTAAAAACGATCTTTGCTAAACGATCTTTTGTAAAAACGATCTTTGTTACCGAATGGAATTGCCTCCCCCAAGACTTAGTTCAGGCCACCTCCCTCTCCAGCTTCAAAACCCGCCAACAGGCTACCCGTGCATGGCCAGACTGCCCAAAAGATTTCTTCATGAGGGATTTTTTAAATAGGACGTCTGGATGATATATATCTGAAAATGGTGAATTCGGGACAGGCCGAATGAAGAAGACGAACCGAGTGGCGA
>JAQGBY010004198.1:0-17177 GCA_034698785.1 Mycogona germanica | reverse complement strand
ATCCCCACACTGGAAATTATTGTTGTTCAACTTTGTGTCTGACTGTCTATCCACTGGAGTACTGAGTGAGTTTGTTCTATTTTGGATCTTTGATTATTCTTAAGCATATTTTTGCCAGTCCAAAATCTTGTTGGAAAAATTCACAAGTCTTGCTGATTTACATTTTAAATTAAATAAATCTCTCACCACGATAAGTGGCTACACAGGCAGTCATTACTTATTGCTATATCATTTACTCAACCATATGTATGCTCATAATTATTTAAACATAGACTAAGTAGATCCTGGAGTTTTGTTTGATTTCATTTGTCTTAGCCTCACCTAGAAGAAGTGATAAGGGGGCCTCAGGCAGTGAGGGATCCGGCCGGGGCTGCTGCTGCGTCCGCTTAAGAAAGGAAGAAAGAAACGTATAATTGTTACCTGAATGGATCTCACTTGTTTTTATAATCATTAACATGTTGTCATAGAAATTTATTCATAGCACATTGCTATTTGCTGTGCCTCGCCAAATGCTATTAAGTGTTATTATTTTTTTAATTCATAAAACATTTAAAACTTGTTGTTTTTTTCTACAGAATAAAAACTGTTATTTTTATTCGCATAAAACTTCGTGCTAACTCCTTTCTTTTCCCATTGTTATTTTAGCCATATCTGCTACTTCACTCTATATTTAATATATTTTTTTTTGTACCTTGTGTTATTTCTCTAGGAAACCAGGTGTCCCGTATGCATGAGATTCGGTCCTCGGTTTGCTGAAATAAAAACAGGAAAACATTTATTAAAAATTTACTCACACATAAACACACTTTAAATAATTCAAATTGTTAGCTACACATTTAAAATTATAACATACTACTTAAAACATAAACTTGACTTACATTAGATCCACTCTTCCACATAATCTGCGCCACTCATCCTTTGCATCCACACACACCTAGAAAATATAATAAAAAAATAACATACACAATTAATAGTTACACTTCTTTGGGCCCTTACTTACACTTAAAATCCTTCTGCCCTTTATTAAAACCGACCATTTCAGCTCAGTTTAGTCAGACGATTGAGGTGACTTGGCCCAGGCTCTCACTGACTTGGAAAGTGGTCACCTTCAGCGCCACTTTAGTAAATTTCCCGGTCAAACTTTAGCTCATCCTTTTTATGTTTGTGACAGAAGTGTATATCACAGGAGTTTCTGTATCTCTCTCAGTGCTTAAGGCGCATTCTCATGTGCAATTTATTGCAAGGCAACTCGCTCTATAGTAGACGAAATTGCTGCTCTACGAGCAGGTTGCACATGAGAACAGCATCTGAAATTTATTGCAAGCAATATTGCACGCTGTTGGGCAACTGCAGTTGCTCAACTTTTCTCGCACCATGTGAACACACTTAGTTTTTTTTTTTTTGTTTGTTTTTGTTTTTATTCACTGAAGTGATGGGAGACAGGAACAGCAGGAAGATTCTGTACCCCTCTCGGTGCATAGGCACTATGTGAGAGGTACATTTTCACCAGTACCCCGAGCCTAAGCTGCGCCGGGAATCGAACCCGGGACCGCCGAACCCCAGTCCGTCATAAACCAACTGCGCCACGACGGTTGCACTCTAGCACCCTCTCTTGACACTTTTCAAGCAACTTAGCAAGCGCTATGGCCACTACCGGGCTGAGCAAATGAGATTTGCTCGCTTTTGACAAAACGATGACAGGTGATAACTGTCATTAAAGCAAATATTTTATATATTATGTCACGTTTGGCCAAGCACTGTTTAAACGAGTGCACGAAGAGCAGCCGACACTTACCTTCACCAGCTTCTCTCTCCGTTATTCACGTTGATCTTCGCGCAAGCGAGTGGCGGCAAATACAAATCGGGAATCGGTAGCCGTTTCACAACTGACTGGACTGAACTTGACGGAGTTGGTTGATTGTATATTTTATTTTGCTCAATCAACTCTTTTTGTTCTTGTATTATTTTTTGCCAATGTAATAAAACTATTTTATTTGATTTTTTGAAGCCGTGTATGTTCCTTTCTTCAAGTTATAAAAGTATGATAGCTGATAAATTAGAACGCAGTGGAAGACTTTATTGAATAGCAGTGGAAGACTTTTATATTTAGATTTTGCTAATCACACTTTCATACTTAAAGCAACAATTATCAATTTTGATGTACTAATGTCCAAAGGCACACACTATGAATTATAAAGATTTATAAATTTGGAGGATAATAGAAGTGTAATGTTACTAACAATTTACTAGAAAGGTATTAAAGCATTGATTATCTCATCATCAACAGGTAGAAAAGCAAGACTCATTAAGAATATGTGCTGAAAGGTAACAAGTGATGAAAGGAACAAGTGATGAAAGGTGGCCGCCAGGGGTGGTCACTGGTGGTGACCGCCTGTAGTGGTCACTGGTGATGGTGGTGACCGCCAGTGGCAGCTGCCGGTGGTGGTCACTGGTGGTGGCTACTGGTGGTGGTCATTGGTGGTGGCTGCTGGTGGTGGTCGCCCATGGTGGCCACTGAGATGGTGATGGTGGTGGTGGTTGCTGGTGGTGGCCACTGCTGGTGACATCCCATTGCGGTCACTGGTGGTGGCCACTGCTGGTGACTGCCAGTTGCGATCACTGATGGTGGCCACTGGTGGTGGTCATTGGTGATGGATGCTGGTGGTGGTCACCCATGGTGGCCACTGTGATGGAGATGGTGGTGGTCACTGGTGGTGTCAGCCCGTGGTGGTCACTGGTGGTGGCCACTGCTGGTGACTGCCAGTTGCAGCCACTGCTGGTGACCGCCGATGGTGGTCGCTGGAGGTGGTGGTGGCTGGTAGTGGACACAATTCCAAGCCAAACCTTGTCGCATAGCTTCCTTTTAATTGCTGGTAATTTCACAGGGGCTCAAGCCCGTCTCAGATGAGTACTTGTTTGCCGCAATGTTTATTTGTTTTCCCCCTCGCACAGTGCCAAAGCACCATGAGGGGGACGTAATGCCTGTAGTGCGGTTGACTACAGTTGATTAGGAACAAAAAAGATGACGCCATTTTGGATCCTTTGTCCTGCCTTCCATAACTCTATTCATGACCTTAATTTGATCAATGGTTCTTTTGTTCTTTATGAGCAGTTATTAAGGCTGTTTTTCTTAACCATTCGTTTTGTCCTCTTTCCATTCGTTTTATCACTCACCAACCCTTGGGTTCATTGTTCTCCTGTGACAATTCTGATTCTCCTGATCCACGATTGCAATGCGGTTTTCCAATCCAATTCTAAAATCCTCAATAATCCGCTCAGGACCGTAGGTTTATCGCTGGCTCAGCTGAGTACATGACCACTCCGCAAAATCTGCTGATAAAACAGTCAAATCCCGAGTCCACACAGTCTTTGTCCGAATCCGACCTTGTAGAGTTCCATTGCTTTGGTGCAGTTCTTGGTATTCCAATTCACTATCCAGTTCCCGAAATCCACGATAAACCACACTAAACTGTGGATACAGCAAATCCACAGTTAATAATTCGCATTTGAAACAATCTGCAACTCTTGTAGCTCCATTGTCCACATGGTCTTTCTCGAAAAAGCTGACCTTGTAAACAAGCCTTTGTTCATGCTCGTGTTGAGTCCTGTTGGAATTTGGGAGAAGGGTTAAGACATATTAACAATAAGATACTATAATATCAAAAACTGGGAGCATTGCGTTACCCTGCATACAGTAAATTGAATATAGTTTTGGTAGGTCATTGCTTTTAGCTTATTAGAGGTTTAGTGTGTTTAGGATCCCTACTATGACTATTGATTCCAACTATATTTTAGTGTGTTATTTGACAGATAAAATAATTGGGAATACAGGTGTTGTCTCCATATTAAGATTGTTCAGTGAAAATAGTGCTTGCAAAGTGTTTCTAAAGATGATAAGTCATTTTGGGATATAATTCTATTCAATGTTTGACAATTCGGGACATTTCCCACGAATCAAACCTTAGCCTAATATCAGGTCTGTTGATTCATTCAGTGTAAAGTGGTTTTAAGATTCGGGCGTCTTATAGCTTACATCTTGTTCGATGTGTTTCTGATGTGTTTTATAATAAACTGCTTACGGAAGTTAAAATTGGATAAAAGGTGTTTAATGTATAGATTCAGATAATTTGAATGTTTAAAATCATATTATTGGGATTGATGAGAATTTTTATTGTTAAGACTGCAAATAAATATTGTTACCTTTGGAAAGGTAGTTTGTCCCTGATCTGTCTACTTTTAATGAGTCTTGCTTTTCTACCTACTGATAGTGAAAGGTAATCGGTACTTCTATACCTTTCTAGTAATTTGTCCTTAGTTTGGCATTTATAATCACCATAAATTTGCAATTCATCATAATTAATAGTGTATGCATTTGAACATCTACATCTAAATCTACATCTAAATTGGTAATTGTTGCTTTGAGTTTGAAAATGTGATTAGTGAAATCTAAACATAAAAGTCTTCCACTGCTAATTCATTAAGTCTTCCACTGCTAAACAAAAAGCCTTCCACTGCATTCTAATTTATCAGCTATCATACTTTTATAACTTGAAAAAAGGAACATACATGGCTTCAAAATATGAAACAAAATTGTTTTATTACATTCGGGAAAAAATAATACAAGAACCCAATAGTTGGTTGAGCAAAATAAAATCTACAATCAACCAACTGTGATAATCGGATGGCGATTAAATCTCCAGTCAGCTGTGGAGCGGCTACCGATTCTAGATTTGTATTTGCCGCCTCCCGCTCACGAGAAGAACAACGTGAATAACAGAGAGAGAAGCAGGGTGAAGGTAAGTGTCGGCTGCTCTTCGTGCTCGCATTTAAACAGCGCTTTATCAAACGTGACACTTCTGTGTAAATAAAACTTTGCAGCAACTTCTGTGAATGCATTTTTGTAAAAATCAACTACTGTGGATAACCTCTGTTGGCAGAGATCACCCCATGCCTGGCCATCTCCAGCCAGTTGGGCCATAAGTGCCATCTAGTGTGCGGTCTTGATACCACACAGCATTCACTGTGAGTGGCGCTGCAATAGCCACTCATACTTATCTCTGTACTGTGCAATTCACCAACTAGGTGCAGGAGGTAGAGGTGAATCCCCCACTCATGGAAGCGGCCATCACGCTGCCTGCAGAAGTGGGCGCTGTACCCCCTGCACCGGAAGTGGTCATCGCACCACAACCGGAACTTCCACGTTTGATATGTGTGACACACGGCATTCCTGCACCATGGCTGACCTACAAGGTGGATGCTGGGCAGGCCAGAGAGCAGGGATGCTGGGAAGAAATGTGAGCACTCAACAACTCCAGCCTTAAGCTGTGGATCACAGCAGGTGAAGAGGAAATTGCCTCTCTGCACCATCAAGATGTTTGGGAGTTGGTTGATCTGCCCAAGGGAAGATGTGCAATTTCTGCAAAGTGGGTTTTTAATGAGAAAGTCGAAGCAGAAGGCTGTGTACACTCCTACAAAGCTCAACTAGTTGCACAATGCTTCACACAAAAATTTGGCAAGGACTTCGAGGAGACCTACACACCGGCAGTAAAGCATGAAACAGTACATATGCTTCTTGCCGTGGCAGCTGCATGATGTCTACATGTTCGCCACCTTGACATGAAGAGTGCCTACTTGAATGGTGAGCTGGATGAGGAGCTGTACATGGAGCAGCCATCTGGGTACGACATGGTGGCTGGCAGTCACAGGTGCTTCACCTGAAGAAACGTCTCTACTGTCTGAAGCAGTCTGCACATACTTAGAATTGCACAGCCACAAATGTGCTGGCCAAGCTAGGATTCAAGCTAGGGAGTGTGGATCTATGCCTCTTCACATGAGTGGAGAAAGATGGAGCAACAACTTACATCTTGCTCTACGTCGATGATCTGTTGGTGGCCGGAGCCACTGGTTAGATCACAAATAGTGTGGAAAGTCAGCTGAACCGGCACTTCACTACAAAAGACCTAGGTAGCATTCGACACTACCTAAGCATACAATTGGAGAAAGGCAGATGGTTCCTTCCTCATTCATCAGAGGACCAAGATCGCTCAGATGCTTAAGGATTATGGCCTGCTCGAACCAAAACCAGTCACCATTTCAATGGAAACAGGACACCCAGCAACAAATATGGATGATAGCCCAAGATTGTCGAACAACAACCATTATTGACAGGCAATCGGATCGCTCCTCTACATCACCACAGTCTCTAGACCAGATGTGGCAGTTGCTGTGGGCTACCTGTGTCAAAAAGTAGCCAACTGAGTGGGACTGGACTGCAGCCAAGCGTGTCATGCATTTCCAGGCCACCACCAATGACCAGAAGCTGAGGTGCTCAGCAGACTCCAAGGTGGTGCACAGCTGTTACTTGGACACAGATTGGGCAACCGACAGAGTCAACAGAAACTCAACAAGTGGCTATGTGTTCCTCATCGAAGGAAGCACGGTAGCATGGTCCAGTGGAAAGCAGACCACTGTAGCCATGTCATCAACCGAGGCCGAGTATGTGGTGGCCTCCCATGCCTGCAAAGAGCTGTTGTGGCTATGACAGCTGCTTGTGGACATGGGCATTTCAGCAGAAGGAGCTACAGTTGTCCACAAGGAAAACCAGGGGCACTCAAACTTTCCTATCACATACACCACCGAAAAATAATTATTCAAAATTGTAATTTGTTCAAAATTAAATCTTTTTCTCTTCCAATATTAATTTATTTTTAAATGATTATTCTAAATGTTCTATAGTTTCAAGAAAACCAATCCCGATCTTTCTACTATAGTTTTTCATCTATACCCACAGGAAATCAATCTCATGCAGTCATGCTGAAAAGTGAAACTCTTGATTTAAATATTGATCTGATCATCAGATCACCTTTAAATTTTAAAAGATTGCATAGGGTTTCGTTAGCTTTCATTTACATAAAACCGCATAAAAATGCCTTTTAGTTCGCAAGTAATAACGATAATCATGTCTAACATCATCTCCAAGCAAAATCTGTTTTTTTATCTTTAAAAACACTTCCCCCGAATATTGTTAAACACCCTTTTGACAGTTTCTGCATAATTTCGAATACTATTTTTTGCAATAAACCGCTTCATTCTATCGCAATCCCACTGCTCTCCACATCAAAATTATTTGAATTTGCATGCCAGTTGACTTCGATAATGTTTGCTCTCCACTGCTTAAACTCATTTTTTCCACATTGAGATCCACATAATTCGCGTCCACAACCTTTATTTCTGCCCGGCAGCGCAGGAGAATTTGTTCCCAGTTCTTCTTTTCAGGTTCTACTCACTGAGGACACCCCAGATCAGGTGGCCACCTGCAGCACCCTGCGCCGGACCACTTTCGCGCATCCCTGCCGGCGGTCCGATTGTGACAATATCAGCACTTTCAAATATCGATATTTTTGTCAATTATTAACAACCCTAGCGCCACCTACATTAATACAATCACAATTTCCGGTCTCTGCGAATTTGCTGCTCGAGTTTAGAAGGTGGAATGTGAAATAAATTTGTTTTGTTCTAAAAAAAATTCCCCGTAAATAGTAATTTAGCGACGAAATTCCCTTCGTCCATGAAGCACGATGACGTCGGTGCATTTCGTCGTCTATCCGATTCCTGGAACCGACGATCAGCTCAACGACAGGTGAGACTGAAGAGAAACGAGGCTCGGGTGTGGGAAAGGTTTTTGCAGAACTGAGTTCACCGCAAAGCTGGTCATATCAGACTGTTGCTGACTAGAATGACTTGGTCCGGTCGACATCAAAAATCGGACACCAGGTGACGCTGCTGTCGTTACGGTGCTGGCCCTTGCCGGTGAATCTAGCAAAACTCGTGACTAAAAAATCCCTGTAATGAGTAATCAAAGTCGATCGTGACGAAACTGCTAGGCTGACATGTGTTTTATTTTTTGACTAGTATGGATTACTGCGGCCAATTTTCACCCTAAATTTGTTGCAGATCTTTGTCTATGCATCTCAATGAATCACAATTCGCGACTCTCTTCGGTCGAGTCGTTGGGACACGATATTCATGAGTTCTGTTTGTAGTTGGCTTAATGGCACTAGGCCTAGTGTTAACACTAGGTGACAAGCTAAGGTGATACCGATGAAGTGCACCAGAGGCTGTCGTCGCCGTATCAAGTTAATATGGCGCAGAGTTTTTTTTTGGGGAGGGTTGGCCGAAATATTATTGAATCTGCTCCACAGTTTGTCCAAAGGCAGCCCACCACCAGAAGAACGAAGCGATGATTTGGGCTGAATACCTTCAATCTGCCGTGTTGTAAGATGCGGTGAATCAAAGTATATTCACTGAGGACTTCTGTCAGTCGTAGGTTCGATTCCGGACTACATCGGACCTTCCAATAGTGCTGAGATCTTACGGTGGACGCCCTACAATTGTCTGGACACGTTTGAAGTTTAAAGAATGGCTACCGATTGCCGTCCAACCTTGTTTTTTTTTACCAAAATAAGTGTTGGAAACACGCCGAGACAGAAGTAGATTAAATGAAAACTTATAAATTATTCCCAAACTGGAAAACAATATATAATATGTCCGATAGGAAGACAATTTATTCCGTCAGTTACAGAGCAAACTCTGCAACTGACTTGCACACTTGAAACTCTTGCTCTGTAACTAACGGAATAAATTGTCTTCCTATCGGACATGTTATATTTAATTTTTATAATATAAAAAAATTTCAATTATCTTTATTTTTCTTCGAGAAGATTGTTTAACTTTCTTTGTTAAAACGATCTTGTAGCCGTTCACCCTGAGTTCGCGTCCAGCGAGTCATTCAATTTTAAATATATTATATATTGTTTTTAATTCACTGAGGTGTATATTATAACAGGAGATTCTGTACCCCTCTCAGTGCTTAGGCACCATGTGAAAGGCACATTTTCACCAGTACCCCGAGATCAAATAATCGAGAGCCCGCGCCGGGAATTGAACCCGGGACCGCCGAACCACAGTCCGTCGCTAAACCAACTGCGCTACGAGAAAAGATCGTCCTGTCAGTTTCCATTTAATTTTAAAGTGATTCATCGAGAGATCGCTGAACCGACGTTCGTCTGTTAGATTTCCAATCAAGAGTCGTTACGAAAGAACTGGTAAAATTTCTCTTTAGCATATCAATTTTCTCAAATCGCAATTGCTCGTTCTAGATAGTTTAAAAATTGCCATCCACATTGTCATGGTTAATGAGCTAAAATTTCTGTTTTCTTCGTACTTTCAACTCCTGTTTCAAAGTGTCGACAGTGTCTCCAAACACAGATAGGATAACCCAATCTATGTTCTCAATTGGCCTATTGGCCCCCGTCGTAGATCCCAACAGAGGCTTCTCGTTAGGCACATATTTTTATCAGATGAATTTATCCTTTATCAGATGATATGATCCTCTGGGCGTTCCAGAAAATCAGTTCGTTCCAGATGCAGATTGAGAATAGGAGATATATCGAAGGTTTTATTAATGAGCTATTTGTTAAGGAGGTCTACCAACGTTTCTGACTTACGTTCCATTCCGCGTTCCTAGTTTCGAATGTATATTGGAGTTGCCAGGCGCCTCTGTCGGGGACGAATGCAGCCTGCTAAATGAACGATACCTGCGCCACCTGCTGTTTCAGTAGACCGGCTTTTGTTAAGAGACCAAGTCTTGCCTAACCTTTATGAAAACTTGGTGCTAGGAACGGTTTAGACTCTCGTGTCCTTGATTTTGGGCGTTGCTGTCGCCAGTAGTCAGTTGGGTCAATTTTAGTCATCTGAATTTTGGTTGTTTGTCCATCGCTTGTTTGCATCAAAATGTATAGTCTAGGCTTGCTGTTAACCACGAGGGTTATAGAAAATCCTATAGTGGTATATATAGTGAATTGCAATGGAAAAAAAATTTAAAAAATGGACAACCTGTCCTTGACAGGTCCTTTGACCGCCGAAGCCGGCCCATCTGAGGTTGCTTTCGTGGAAATATTGTAGTTGCAATCAAAATTATTTATTGCAATTCTCGCTCAGTTGACCCGATAACGTTAACCACAACCGCTTAAAGAAACTGCATCCAGTCACACAATTTTTCCCAGATTGAGAAATTTTGTGTATAGCCAAAATCCGAACAATGAAGTGATCGGTTTAAAAATCAAATATCATTACTGCATGTTGGTCGATAGTGGTATCGGAATTAATAGCTGATTGATAATAATAACATTGGGGTCTTGTTTTGGCATTAATTATTTCAGAAATATGTTATAATGCGCTTTGTATAATTGCAGGTTGAATTTCGGACTTATTTGGTTTTTTTTAATTCACTGAAGTGACTGGTCACAACAGGAAGATTCTGTACCCCTCTCAGTGCTTAGGCACTTTGTGAGGGGCACGTTTTCACCAGTACCCCGGGCCAAAGCCCGCGCCGGGAATCGAACCCGGGACCGCCGAACCACAGTCCGTCATAAACCAACTGCTCCACGACGGGTCGTACATTTCTCCTTTAGTGATACAAGGAATGGACAAGTCAGATTTTTGTGTGACGAGGAGTGTGCCTAATCGATCTGTGGTGGTCGAACCTCTTGCCTTTCAAGAAATTTAATCAAGTGAAGGAACTGGTGGCATCTGCTTGGTACTAGGCCTCAGGTGAAGGGCTGGTGTGAAATGAGGGCGGGCCGTCAGAGCTCGTTCATCATGCACATTTTGTCATCCTTCGCCCGCCCACCTAACCGATTTCCGCACAGTTCATTCACTGATTGCGTATTGTTCATACACATGGCAAATCTGGTGATGAAAATGACGAGGCTTAATGTTTCTGGAATTCACAGAGAGCTACAGATTCGCGTCTCATACACCTTGTGGTTGTGGCCTGAACTTTAGAACGGAAAAGTGCCAGCATTAATGTTTAGAGGAACGGGTATGTGCAATGAAACCCTCTTGAAACCGTTTTTAAAATTTGTCTTTCACTTGTATTTTCTTTTTGTAGGTTGAAGGAAGTTGCTGAAAAGATCAATCGTTATGGCTACACTTCGCCCCTGGCCTTGGCCGGAATCAAGAACTGTGTTCCCAAACAATGTGTAGTGGGACCGAATCATATCGCCTTTCTCTTGGAGGTGGGTTTTTTAGCTTCGACAGAATAGTGGTTGTTTTCACTAAAGTTTTTCGTGAATTTTACAATTTTAATAAACAACATATTGTTAAAAAAATATATTGTTACTAAAACAAATATTTTGTAAAATGATTTGGTTGTTTTGCCAGTTATGAAAGGATTATTAAAGATTATAAAAGAAATTTTACAATTTGCTCGTAACGTCCCTCCTGACATTTAAAATTCAGATTTTCGTGATCTAATGTTTCGATTCTTTTTAATTTTTCTTTTTGCGCAATATTTTTTTGGGGCCTTTTCATGTAAAATAAAAAAGTTTTCGCTATTCAAACTTCAAACTTCTCACAATTGTGTTGAATGATTTTGTTCGGAGCTTCAAGCTCTTCCATTTTGATGGACACAAAAAAGTTCTATGATTTAATCTGTCAATGTTTTATCGACATTTGTGTTTGTCGAAAGTGGCTACTTTAAAATTTCGCTGACCTCTCATCTTTCCTCGCTCATGTCGTTGCAGGATGGCCGCGTGTGTCGGGTTCCCTTTTCCATTCTGCCGGACCGGCTGGACCTGAGCAAGACGGATCCGAGCAAAGGGTAACAGGCGGTTGCCGAGGCGGCGCCTCTCCTTGTATTTCCCCTCCCATTCGGGCGGAGTTTCTGACGTTTATTTTCATCAGGACCTTATATCTACACGGTTCTAGGTTGGCGGTCAAGGGCGGTGGCGGCGGCGGTGGCGGAGCGGGGGCCAGCGGCGTGGGCCAGGCCAGCGCTCGCCAGCCCACTCGGACGCGGGGCCGAATCATGCGGACGACTGCCAGGGGACGAGGCTCGGGCGTCATCATGGGCACAAGGCCGGTGGTGCCGGCCCCCTTCGTGCCCGAGGAGCTGGTGTCGCAGGCGCAGGTCGTGCTGCAGGGCAAGTCACGCAACCTCATCATCCGAGAGCTACAGAGGACGGTGAGTGCGGAATATAGTAGAATTGCTTTCAGAGTGTCGACTATTTAGAAGCATTGACGAGGATCACGAACAAAAATGTTTCTACGTTTTTTTTCTGGCCTCAAAATTATGCCACGGTTGGTCTACCGAAGGCCAGTTAGTTGATTAGCAAAAATAAAGATAAATTCGGTACCCAGAAATCAATTAGAAACTATCCATGTACATTTTCTGTTAGGAATATCAAGTTCCGAGTATATCATCTAATTGTTGCTCTTGGTTTCGTTTCGCTACAACTAGAATCTAGACGTGAATCTTGCGGTTAACAATCTGCTGAGTCGTGATGACGAGGATGGCGAGGAAGTCGATGACAGTCAGGATTCCTACATGCCTGGTGGTGAGTTGGATACCTTTCGTTGTTTTCTTCCAGGTATCCCATGAGGCGTATTTCCGTGATCAGAGAAAGGGAATCGTGGTTATATTGTTTGTCGTACACTTTGCTTGACAATAATTCGACATCTTAAACAACATATAAGAAATGAGCATCATAATGGGAATAATTTATTCTTCATTATATCAAGTGGCAAGTGGATTTTGTGTACAAAGGAAGTACGACTCGTATTAAATCGTATTGACTCGGCTCGACTGACTGGCTCGGCGGTCCAGGGTTCGATTCCTGGCGCGGACTTTCGATTATTCGATCCCAGGGTACTGATGAAAATCTACCGCTTGCCATAGTGCCTAAGCACCAGGGGGATACAGAAAATCATGTAATGCAGTGACTACAGTGAAGGGAAATAGTAAAAAAAAAGCAATTCAGAGCGCGGCCAGCTCGTGCCATTGTCCCAATTTAGCACGTCTGAGCGGAAGACAAAATTCCAACTCCTTGCGTCTCTTAATCTCTGTTGCATCGTTTAAGTCTTGTGATTTCTATTGACAGCCGACGATCTCATCTCTCTCCTGGACGCCGGCATGCACCCCGACCATCCCAGCGTTATCATCGACGCGGACGCCATGTTCTCTGAGGACATGTTCAACTTCACCGGATTCAGGAACCGTGCTGGCAACAGGGGCAGAGCAGGTAATGGCCTTAGTCGTTTCTCTTTTTATGAAGAACTAAATATCTCATGTATATATTTTGATTGTCATTTGATCCATTGCGCTATAATGTGTTATGATCTCGCTGAAATTTACAAGAAATACTTCCTCAATTCATAATTTTTTTGTTTCAATGTGTTAACTACCTGATATTTGTACCTCATTTTCTAAGAGTTCTTGGTTGTCATTGTTTCGTCCGCCAAAACCATATCCTAATTGTTTTTTTTCCTTCTGTCCCACCTTCCTCAGCCAGCGATCGTGATCGAGATGCCGACCGAGAACGGGAACGCGAACCGGTGTTCCGGTTCCGCGAGCGCCAGTACTCTGGATCTCGACGCTGGCTGGAGACGGCGCTGCGGGACAACACGGTGGGTCTGGGCGGTGCGGACAAAGACGGTGGCCTGTCGGAGGGCAAGAAGCGGGACTCGCCGTTGCCCAGTCCCATCTGGCTAGGCGAGGAACTGGAGTACTGGCCGGAGCGGGGCTCCATGCAGCCGGCGCGTTTCACACACATTGCGGCGCTGCACTCTGAGCTGGTGGCCATCGGCGCCAACGGACAGTTGTACCAGTGGGAATGGTGCGAGAGCGAGCCATACGTGCATCCAGGGGTACGTAAAATGTGTAACTGTTTAGTTAGACGGCACAGTTTGAGGGACAGACTTGATAATACCCAGTTTTTGAAATTTTCGTTATTTTCTCACATTAACTTGATCTGTGTCTTATAGAATCCAACTATTCATCATCCGAAGACTGTCGCTCTGGGACTCATGAATGAAAAGGTTGTGCGCATTGCTAGCTGCAACGTGCGCGCCACCGTGGCCACAGAGTCAGGCAAGGTCTGTACAGCTTCTGACTTTCTATTATCACGCATTTTCATATGGTGCCCTTGATTCTATTTCGTCGATTTTGAAATAACGATATTGAATCAATAAAAATGATTCTCGGAAATGGTGAAGGACTTCACCATTTTTGAGAAGTGATGCAGTGTTGTGATACAACATTTATATTTGCACCGAATTTTTGTGTTAATGTAATTTGTGTGTACTCCAACATAGTTGCTCATTTTTCGTTTTTTCAACTATGATTCTTGGATGTTGATAAAATCTCGATTCATCATTTTTCTTATTTCATTGCCGCCAGTTATTTCGGTTTGTGTGCAGCTCCACTTCAATTTTCGTTACATCGACTTTGTTTCGTCGTCTTAATTGAATTTTCTGTTTCGTAATTTGTTGGCAGGTCGGCACCTGGATGGACGAGACCCTGTCTCTGGTGGCCCTGAAATTAGAACATCCGGCTCAGGTGTTCGTGGAATTCCAGGTAGACCGAATCGCCTCGTTGCACGTGTGCTCTCTGTACTCGTGCGCTCGACTGGAGTCGGGCGCTCTCTACTGGTGGTGAGTTCTCTAGCATGTTTGTTTGACATAGCAATTTGTTATCCAACAGATTAGTCAGATGTTAAAGATTCATTTTTTTCCTGCGCAGGGGTGTCCTACCTTTCTCCCAGCGCAAAAAGATGTGGGAGAAATCCCGAGCCAAGGCCAAAAAGAATCGCACGACCTGCGTGTCCACCGAAATCGTCACCGGAAGTCAGGTACTAAGATCAGTGAACAGAAGTTTTAGGAAACCATTTTTCAAATAACTTTGAAGTGGTGAATTGATTATGGAAAATCGAATACGTAATTGAGCCATTTGTGGTGACGTTATTGAAGGAGGTTGTAGTCCATCGGATCAGTTTCGAATATGCTTCGACTTGGCAATAGTTCTGAATATCAGCCGTATATATAAATGTCCTTACTCAAATTATCACCGTTTCTGTCGAAATAAGGTTCTTAAACTAGAATATTGAGGTTTTCACAAATATCAAATCACTAACCATCACTATTTTATGTGTAATGTGTCTCGTAATTCAAATCTTTTAGTGTTAACCCCATTTTTTTGTCGTCGTATTCGCCCTGTGTAGGTTTGCATGCGCAACAGTCCCATGTACCATCCAGGTGCAATCGCCTTCACCATCATCAACGGCGTGCCCAAGGTGGGGCAGCTCCTGTCGGCCGCCTGGAACCTCAACGACACCTGTCGTTTCAAGATACTAACACCATGGCAGAAGTAAGTGAGGTGTTGATTATGCGCTGGACACGTTCCCGCCATTGGAGGACGTTGGAGGAGGATAGGGAGTTTGGCGATGTCTAATCCGAAGGTTTTCGTTTTCTCGATGCAGGGAGAAGAAGAGCGAGTCTCGATTAGAGAGCAAGAGTGGCGAGTCCAAGTCTGACAAGACAGACATGCCACCTCCTCCCTCGCCAGCCTCGTCCACCTGCAGTGACACCGGATCGCTCACCGGTTCTGTTGCCAGTAAGTAATAGCTCTCAAGTTTTTAAAAATTCCATTCAAATGTCAACCGCACTAGAGGCGTTCTGTACCCCTCATGGTGCTGAGGCACTACGCGAGGGGCACGTCCAGTACCCCGGGATCGAAACTATCGAGAGCCCGCACCAGGAATAGAACCTAGGACCGTCGAGCCAGTCAGTCGCAATACCGACTGGGCTACGACGAGTGGTCAGCTCAAGTGAATTTGACAAGTGCTGTGGTGTTTGCGCAAGTGATTGGAAATCCTTATCTGAGAAACACGCGACAAATCTTCAAAGGCTTCATGTATTCGTGAAGATCTGTCGTAAACTTAGGTTTATTGACGATCTTGTTGCCGATTTTTAATTTCAGTCCAAGCAATTTTCCCCTTACATCTTATTATTCCTTATATCGGTATGATTATCTACTATTTTTGAATATACTTTTTTAGCTATTTAATCTAAGAACCTTTGTCGTCGTTCGCTTTTCATCTACAGAACGACTGAAAAGCAAGAATGTGGCCATGGTGGAGGAAGCCGAAAAGAAGGACGAGGAGGAATGGGCGCTGAAGGACGTCATATTTGTGGAGGACGTTAAGAACGTTCCGGTGGGCCGCGTGCTCAAGGTGGATGGGCCGCACGCTGCCGTCCGCTTCTCCACCAAGGACGGTCCGGCGCCCAGCTCCTCCGCCACTGTAGCTGCCGCTGCCGGACCAGCAACCACCGCCTCCACTTCCGGTGGATCGACAGGAAGCGGAGCCGGTGCGGGTGGATCGCTCACCGGTGGAGATCCTCTGTCTCTGCTGCAGGACTGCCGTCTGCTGCGGAAGGACGAGCTGTTGGTGAGTGTGTGCCCACATTGCCTTGAAATCAGGCATGCGTGCCAATGTTATCATTGAAATAGAAACTTAGGAATCTTAGGCAACGTAACAAATTCTGATTTGTAACTGTATCTTAATTGAGATAAACCCTGCTTGTCCAAAACCGAATTTCCATTGGTGCATTCCTGCACACTATGAATGAGAGAAACGCACCTTGCCTCGATCAGTTTATCACCTGACACGATCTTAATTTATTAAAATTCACTGTATTGTAATATCACTACAGGATTTCTGTACCCCTCTTGGTGCTTAGGCACTATGTCGAAGGGCACATTTTCACCAGTACCCCGGGATCAAATTGATTCATAAAAATGATTCAAACGTTTTTATATTTTAGATTGTGAAGTCTGGTGGCACCCCAAGAGTACCCGAGTGCTTCCAGAAGGTTCCGAAGCGAGTGCACATCAACGAGAGTGGTCAAGTCCTAGCCATAGCAGTGGATGGTCAAGGTAGGGGGCAACTTGTCATCACCCATGACTTTCAGAAATCCCTGGATGATATGATTTTCTTAGATTTTCGCAAAGCTTTTCATCATCAACGACTAGACAGCGGCATTTTAAAATAGAAAACAACAAATTATTACAGTTATCCACTCTGAATGTGTTGATGTGCCCTCATGAGTGTCACATGGCAGTGATTTGGGTCCTCTTTTGTTGCTGTTGTACATTAATGATATATGTGAAGTCGTCCAATCCAACAAAACTTTATGCTAAAACAATGTTGTTCAGGGGCATAAAATAAGATGGGTGTCGAGTGGCAAAGAGGTAGCGCATTCGCCTCTTAGCCCATGATCGCGGTTTCGATTCCGGCCGACACCTTCGGAATTTTTCGGGCGAGAGAAATTCCTTAACG
>JAQGBY010004197.1:0-17177 GCA_034698785.1 Mycogona germanica | reverse complement strand
TGTTTTCTATTATTTTATTTGAGAGTTTCTCGCCGACTCTGGTCGTCTTTTTTCGTTTGGTGCTGTCCCGGAGACAAACCCCTATTTCATTATAAATTTATTATGAATATTTTATTTTACAGAAACTATAGTTTAATGTAAAATCGTTGGTTAATGCGGCATAGTTGGGGTGTGCTGCAGGTTCCATAAGACTTCTTTAAAATTCTTCCCGATAAAGCACATTATCTTATTTTGAAAAATTCACTGTAGTGTAACATCACTACAGGATTTTCTGTACCCCTCTTGGTGCTTAGGCACTATGTGAGGAGCACATTTTTACCAGTACCCGGTGATTAATGCAATTGTATTAAGATTACTTCCATACTCCAAAGTAAGAGAAACTTTGTACATAATTGATAGATTTTTTTTTGAAAAAATTTACAAGAATGTGCCGGGAGTTCCCGCACTGAATCCTTTTAGTTAGAACCCGGGACCGAAACACTTTAATATTAGCTCCTAATGCGCGCCTATCTTTCCGGTGTAAATCGTGCTGTAAGTCCCCATTCCCTGTTCAGATGCACCAAGAAATCCGACTCAATCGACGACATCTTGGTTGCTTTAATATCCACCGTCCAAGCTAATTGTGTGTCCATCAGACGCCGCTGGTTGCACATGCCATCTTCTCGATGAGACATCGGCGGCGCCTACGGAATTAAATATTCGTCACGCCTTTCGAGGCGCTTGATTTGTGTGCGATATCGCGCCGTCGAGTCGCGTTATTAATGGTAACATAATATTTGGGTGCTCCTTTGTTTGAACCACTTTTTGGCACCATCATTTAAGGCCAGGGCCAGCGCCCCGGTGGCGTAAAACTTGTCAAGTGGCAAAATCCGCATCAATTTAAGCACAACAAAAAAATAGGCGTGGGAGACGTTCAACGTACACTGGATTAATTTGTTCTCTGAATTGTAGCGCCATCTTGTGCTCAAACTTCAAAAAAGCAGAACTGAAGTTTCGTGAATACAGAGTAGTCTAGCATTCACAAAAAGATGACAGATTTTTAAGATGCGGTTGCGGAACTTTGGTAGTAGCGTGACATTTGAAAAATTCCTTTTATGAAGAAGGTTCATAAAACAAAATAACTTATACGGCAAATTGTTATTCATAATATCAATTTACCATAGTAACCTATAAAATACAAAATTTACCAAATTTTGTCCAAATGTATCAAACATCGCAATGCGAAACTCGGAAATAAATGTACACAACAGAAATTTGCGAGAGATATCGACAACTTGATTGATCCCACCCACATTTTCGTCAAAACCCAGTGCGCATTTGACGGTTTTCGGTTTTGCAAGCAGTTTGCTTTTTAGCTAAATTTGCAAGCTCCTATTGGCCATTCAACTTCGGAAATTTCTTCTAATTTTATTGTTTGAGTTTGACGAAAGTGTAGGTGGCATCAATGAAGTTATCGATATGTCTCGCAAATTTCTGTTGAGTACATTTATTTCCGAGTTTCGCCAACTCGGACGTCGTCGTCCCCCAGTCGTGTTCTGGGATTGCGTTGGGTTTTTTGCCCTCTTTTTCTGCGATGCGTCAAGCTGCTTCAGATATTTCAATTGTGTTTGAAATTGGGGTAAATTGTCCTTTGAGATCGTGCCCATCGCGAGCGACACAAAATCACGTGCTCGATTCTTGTTAAAAGTTGAACGTGCCCTCTCAAGCACAATTGAGATGGAGGAATCGTCATTCGGGAGCGCCTCGTGTTTTCTTGTGAAAGCACGGACGAGTAGCACGTACCGAGTCTGTTCAATGTCTAAACGCACCTTGCTAAGCATGCTTGGAATAAGTAAACTTGACCAGTGTAATTAGGGTATAAGACCGTTTAACAAACGTTTTTTGTAATCTTCCCAATCCACACCTCGATTATCCAACAAATTTGGGGCTAAAGTAATTACCCTAAGCAAAATATTTATAAAATGCGGTCAACAAAAGAATAAACTTTAGAACTTGCCAATCAGTCAGTTAAGCGTTAAATTCGTAAAAAGCGAGTTTCAAGCAACTCGATCTATTTAAAGATATAAACAACTATGTTTTATTTCATATTTTTAGTTTCCCACCTCCGAACAATAATTGACATAAACGATCAACAATAAATGACAGCAGCATGTCGGCCACCAAAACCTGAAGCAAAATGTTCCGGTACTGTAACAAGTAGACATTAAAACCACTTATTAAACCATCAGAAATTACCAAAACGGGAAGAATAAAAAATTGGCTTGATAAAGGTAAATAATATGTTTTACACCAGCACACGATCCCTACAAATTTCATCCCACTAATTCAAATGCCACTGGTACTTACATCACTGGGAAATTCAATGATTCCAAACTGCGATGCCAAATCCGGTACAAGACCAGCTGCTAGTAGAAAAACAGCAAACTCCGAGACTAGCAAACTGTATATCAGTGGCTTATTCTCAATTAGACTTTCCATGAATGGATGACCCTGCAAAAAATAATCGAAATAAACTAAACTGGTGAGACAAAACAAATTATTTGAAGGGTGTAACAAGAACTATCGGTAGATAAATTAGAAAATACTTTCACGATGACGCTACCTTATAATTTATAGCGAATGTTGATATTTGCAGTGCCATGGATATGATGTAAACGGTGCTGTTTAGCAAAGATGGTTGAAACTCTGTTGACTCGTCTGCCAGTTTTTCTGGCCTGTAACAATTGTCAATAAAAACAGAAGTTAGTTTCTAAAGCCGAGCAACAATGATGAGAAAATGAACATGCCTTGCATTAAAAAATTACTTAAAAATAATGAAGGTTAAATCAATTTTTTGTTAAGAGTATTAGCTACGAATTTATATGGAAACGTTTCCCTTTAAATTTATAAAATTATTTTTCTCTTAATAGTCGCACTTACTTTGGTGGAGACCTTGCAGTGGCCTCTTGCACCAAGAAAACCAGGCAGCCAAAGTGGACACAGAACTGTAGAATTACAGTGAATATCGTGTAAACGTTGAAAATGTTGGCAAGCGGTCGTTCCCTTGACAGAATTTTTAGAGGCTGTAAATAAAATAGTTTTTTTAAACCGTTACAATTATAAAAATACCATTACCTTGAAAACAATCGCAAAATTTCGACAACCTAGATTTGTGATTATTTCATTTTATAGTTCTGCGTCCGGTGTACATGATGTGTTACTTGACAATCCGGTAGTTATAATCAAGGGTAATTTCATTGTGAAAATCCGAACAACCAAAATGTCCTTACCTTTGATCTGGAAATAAACAGAAAGCATCCGGCCAATAGTAATCCCTGCAGGGTCGCCTGTCCGTCACTGAACTTGATTCCGTCCAAGTACAAAACACTCTGACTGTACGCCAAAATGAGGGCATTCAAGGCCAAAATTTTAAACATCTGCAGGGTTGTGACCAACGTACACCGACCTTGCTTGATCACGTGACAAACTGTAAATGTTAAAAAAAAAAAATTTCTCCAATCAACTGTAGTCGACCATAGTTACAGCTGGGAATCGAACCAGAGATCGCCAAACCACTGTCGAGCAATACCGACTGGGCTACGACCAGTCTAGATTTGTTGTCATACTCACTACATTGAATAGACGACAGTCTGGATGTGAACGGAGCCGCTATGCTGGCATCTCCCAGTTTGACAATTTGAACTTGCTCTTGTTCCATTTCTTTTATTAGTTTCTGGAGTTGTTTCTGGAAAGAAATGTAGTGGCGAAAAATGAATATCGTTGCAATGTCATGAGCATTTCGCGCGGTGATCACCGAAGATATCGCACGTTGATGAATGCCCAAGTAATATATAGACGCCAAGTGCAGTGCTCAGAAAATTTGAAAAGTATACAGTTGTTAACTGTGTCATTTTTCAAAAGAATCAGTCGACTTTTTCTTTTCAAATTTATTGGACCACTCCGTGCTTAATAGAATAATTAATCAAGTTAGGCAACATGCATGTGAGTCAATGGGCTAACCTGTTGTGCAGTCAAATTTTCGATTCTGCTGGATGATTTGGCTGGTTTTCCATCAGGTCGCCTGGCCACCTTACCCTTGGCGATCAGGCTGTCCAGTTTGCTGACTGGACCAGCAGTGGTGGCAGTGTCGCCGGCTGTGATGCTGGCCAGCCCATCGTCCTTCTTCTTGCTCATGTGTTCGGGCATGTGAGCCAATAGGGCGACACCAATGTGGGCGTGCTTCAATGCACCCACATCATTCGTTCCATCGCCACACATCAAGGTGGTGAAACCCAGACTCTTCAAGGTCGTTATGACTAGTTCCTGTGTGCGATTTGAAAAATTTTAAGTTTTCCTCTAACAAGTTACAATACATTATCAATAGTTATCCATGAAACAAAATGGGTTGCACTTGTGTTGCTTGCTTGTACAGTTTCGTATTTTAAAAACTTTTTGTATTTTTTAAAATGTCTGAAATTACTGGCGATGACAGTGAAAAATATATTTCTGCTCCAAATCACTAAATAAAATAAAGAGAACGAAAGTTTACTTTTTGCTTGGGTGCGACACGGGCAAACACCTGTACGTGCGGCAAAATCTTCTTCAAAAAGGACAGGTTGGTGTTCCACAGATGGGTCAGTCCCTCCCCAGTGAGGCAGATGTCGTATATGGACACCATGGTACGATAGCCACGATCCGGAATGATGGGCAGAATGACACTCTCATCAATGGAGACCCACTGCCACAAATTCTCTGAAGACATATGAAGTAAATAGCATCACACAGTTAAGCAATTACACACATAAAACTTGTCAGAATTTTTTTTTTAAAAGGGGCATTTTATCCCCATCACTCCCCATTTATAACGTATGAGGATACTGACCACCCCCCAAGCATGGACTAATCCGTAAGCCGTAATTGACACAATAACCCTTTAACCATCAAGCCTGTGTATACTCAGTTTGCCATTCTGCATACCACTGGTAAACCAGAGTACATTCAGGTTCACTTTTCAAAAAAATTGTGGCAAAAATCTACCAATCACAGAGAAATGCGGAGTGCGTCATTAGAGAGAGCAGAATTTGTAGATATCATTAGCTGCCCGCAAATGTAGTACCGAATGTTAAGTTGTTTGCTAAGCTGTGCAACAAACGGGTCTGGTCAAAAGCTCCCCAAGTGTGGAATCCAATGTTGGGCGGCAGTTAGTGTCATATTAATTTACTTCCTGCACAGACGGGTTTCAACAGAATACTCGAAAGCATGCTACCCACTCGAGGTATCGTCCAAAATTTCCGTTTAATCAGTTTGTATTATTAGAGAATGAGGATACTGAGCAAATTAATGTGTCAGTACGTTTTTGGAATTCAGTTTTATTTGTAGCTTTCCACAGCCGGTTCGAAATTTTTCGCAAAAAAATCAGCCGTAGAAATTGAGATATAACCACGAACAATTTTGAAGGTTGAATACAGATTTTAGTTTTTTTTTAATAAGGCCAAATGTGAGCATACCTTCTACATTGGTTTGGGTGAGCACTACAATGGCTTGCTTTTTAGTGAACCTCAGTTCTTTGGCCACGTGACAGGCAGTCAGGTGGTTGTCGCCAGTTATCATGACCACCTGATGGGAGGCGTGGAGAATCTCTCTGATGACTGCCTTTGAGTCAGCCTTCAGAGGACACGAGATGACCACGAAGCCAACAAATTCCAGTCCCTTCTCCACCTGTTCCCGGGTTACTTCACGCAGCTGCGAATAGAATGAGGTCGTCATTTCATACCGGAATGTTGTTTGCAATTTGATGTAATTTCAATGTAGTGACCAGAACCTTACCTGGCTGTGCGAAAACTTTCCTAAGTTCTTGCGGCCAAGCGCCAGCACACGAGCACCCCTTCTGGACATCTCCAGGTATGTCTCTTCGTAATGCGGGGGAACACTGGAATACTAAATCCAACGATAGATTTGTCAAACAAACGCTGAAAAAACTAAACGATCAATCTTGAAACAGCAAGCAAATCAATTTTTCCCCGCTTGTATAAGTTCGTGAAACATCATTTATAAATCATAACACTCACTATCATGTTAGTTACTACACCAAATTAGTTTGATTATTAAATAATAGCATTTTGATGGATCTTTCAAAATCTAGAAAATATTTGAAAAAAAAAAATGAATTTCAGCAAAAGGTATCAGATAATCAAGTGTTGTCTTCCCATTTCTTCATTCGAAACGCATTAGTAATTAATTATTTTTATTTCCATTTCCAATCAACTGTAGTCAACCGCACTACAGGCGTTCTATACCCCTCATAAACACATACCATAATTCCTTTATCAACTGAATAATCAACTTGTCTGTTCGTTATCCAGCTAAAATAACAAAATTGTTGCATTTACCATTTTCTTGAGAACTTCGGGCGCACCCTTGACAGTGGCAATGTAGTGAGTGTCAATGGAGCCAATGGTGTTGTAGCCAGCCACTACTGACATGCGCTTGAGTGCGCTGGAGAAATGGAAGCGATGGAAGATCTTGAGTGCCGACGCCTTGCCTTTACTGGGGATAACCGCTTCGCCCTTGGTGAGATTCCACTCGATGGCATTGAGCGTGGCCTTCTCCAGTGGGTCGCCCACTAGGCCGTCGTCGAGCATGACCAGCGAGTGACAAGTGGCCAGTACCTGTAGACTCTCCAGGGGTACGTCGGCAATTTCGCAGATCTTCTCTTTCCCACTAAAATTATATTTTTAAGAACAATTTAGAGATCGTTACACGCACACACACCGTAAATGGTGTTCAGTTTTTCATATTACAGCAGCTTGCGAGATCTCTATTTCTAGGTAGCAAAATCAGTGTCACGTGAGTAAACTAATCACCACGTTGACATTCATGCAGACTAACGCAAGTTCATTTAAAATTTTCAATTTGGTTTTTCATTTTTGAATTCATTACGTTAGGTCCGGTCAAAAATAGTTTGCTTTTTTCTCGACGTACGAAGTCATTCATTAAGACAGCCAAAAGCTAAACACTGTGTATATTTAACATGAAAAAGTGACCTCACACGTCATGTCGCATCGCTCTAGGCAAACTTTTTCTTGAGACCGGGCTATCAATTAAGAAATCATTTAAAAAATAGAAAACTATAGTACGAGGAATTAACCGAAACTTACGGAAGTCCGGCAACTCCTTCCACAATGAGATCATCGCTCGTGAGCGTCCCGGTTTTGTCGAAACAGCAGATCTCCACTTTACCCGCAAATGGAATGCGGAAGGGCTCGGTGCAATACACATCTAAACAAAGTTGTGAACATGCGTTAAATTCACAATTTCACATTCGAAACGCGAACAAATTTGAATGAAGAACAATAGTATTTTTTATAAAAAAAATGTGGATGACATACTGAGTTTAGAGAGCGCTAGCAGTGACGTGTTCACCGCCAGGGACAGCTCGATAGGAAGTTCGGGTGGAACAACTGACGTCAAAATGAGAGCGCACTCCAGGAACAGTTTGTACTTGTTCCTCTCAGGGTCTTCAGATCCTACAATATAGAAATCAGACAAGAACATTCTGACAAGATGGATTGGATTTTCAAGATAAATTAGTGAAAGAGAAAATCCCTAGACATAAATACACTAGACTAAAAAATTGCAACGAAAACAATTTCTAAGCATGTACCTTTAATCCAGACGTAGGATGCAGCGGTCACGGCGAAAATTAACAAAAACAGGATGAAGCAGAATGTCTCCAAATTGTTGGCAGTCACTTGCTTAACCCCGAACAAAATCGTCCTTAATAGTTTTCCTTGTGAAGTGTTGAAGCTCGTGCGGAGCACATAAGCGGTGCATCCACTATCAGAGGCTACACGGAACCATTAAATATATTAATATTAATCAAAAATCGCCTCCTGATACTTGATGTAATTCTAGAGCTAGCATACGAAGATCAGAATTACCTGAAGTAAAAATGTATTGATAGAAAAATCCAATACCTTTTATTCCCGACGTTTTGGTCGGACACGTATTTTGGACCACCTTTGTTCCGCCAAATAGTACATGGAGCTTACCGTCGCTCTCCATGTCAAACACTCGATTTTCGTTGACCGTTTCGATCGGTTCCTACAATTAAATTTTGATGAGAAAAAATGAAATTCTAGTTTCTAACAGTATATTTTAGAATATACGAAATCAGAAATAAGAGATGCAAATTTTTTTTATATTGCCGTTCATTGTACTACAGGATTTTCTGTACCCCTCTTGGTGCTTCGGCACTACGCGAGGGGCACATTTTCATCAGTACCCGGGATCGAATATTCGCGAGCCCGCGCCGGGAATCAAACCCGGAACCGCCGAGTCACAGTCAGTCGCAATACCGACTGGGCTACGACAATTTCAAATCATCACATTACAAAAAAAGATATTCGATTCGACTAATGTAGTATTGCTTCTTCACTCTATATTAATTAAATTACTTGAATTAAGACACGTAATAACGTAAAACGTACTTTCATTTGAGGAACCGATTCACCGGTCAGCATCGATTCGTCCACGATGCACGAGCCTCTAAGCAACAGGAGATCGCAAGGAACGAGTCTATCACTCTTGGATCTGCCTAATAATTGAACAAGTTATTTTCATTGTAACCTTCTGAGAAAATGACAAATCGTATATAGACTGGAATACGAGCATTTCTTTCATCTCAAGCAGGACCAATTTATATTTGTACTAACCGATTGAGACGATATCTCCAGGGATCAGTTGGTCAGTCAAAATGGATCGCCAACGCTTATTTCTGTATATCTAAATCGAGGAATTGAAAATGTCACTCAAGAAATATACAATTTCTGATTTTATTAGATATAAAATAATAAATGGCAAGTTGTGCCCGGGACAACGCTGGACGAAAAAAGACGAACAGAGTAGGCGACAAACTCTTCAATAATAGCGGAATAGCACAATTAACCACTGCAACTGACGAAAAACAAGAAAGGAGACACCCACATCTTCATCTCCCGAGGAAAATTAAAATGATAATAAAAAATTTCATAAAATATTTACCATGGTTGACAGTACACCACTGCGATCATTAGCTGTCTTTTGGACTAAGAATTAAACTATAGCGCACTGGTCTCACAACTTGGTTTGCGCGACCACTTCCACTGGCTGTGAATTTACAATGACAGAAAAAATACAAATTACGCGAAACAGGCAAAGGGGAAAGGGCGAAAAACGAGCAGAAAGAGGTGAATCATCATCGCCGACTCTGTTCGTCTTTTTTAGTTCACTGTCCCGGGCACAAATATATACGGTTATATAACGTCCTATTCTCGTTATTTTTTAGATATAAAATAATCTGTGAAGAAAATTTTCAATTTCATTTAATACTTTGCAATCAGCCCTGTACAATTTTCATTAACTTTGTACCTGAATTGTGTAAGGCTTGTTCCCCATTTTTCGGATTTCCGCCATGTTGCGTAACTGCTGTTGGACTAAGGTGCACTCGAAAGCGATCAGCATGATCAACGTAAAAATACTGTAATACCAATACTCGTCCAAACACCAGAGCGCCACGCAGAACACTTGGAAGACAAAAAAGGGGGCTGTAGCCCTCTCTTTAAAGAGATCCAAGAACTCGGGCACCACCATCTCCAACCTGAAATTCCAAGACATCCAATTTTAAAGAATACCTACTTTTTCAATCTACAAGTAAATGCCCGAATCGAATGTGCTCATGCATGAAGTGGTGTAAGATTGAACTTTTCAATTCTCATTTTTTTTTTTGTATTCTCTGTAGTCACTGCACTAATTTAACTCAGTTAAATAAGTTAACTAAGTTAAAATTAGCATATATGTTTGAATAATGTTTTCATATTTGCATGTATCATTTACGAAAAGGTTTACATTTGGAAGATTGAACACAGGAATACTCCAACAATATATTTTGAAATTTCAATTTTCATGTTAATATCTCACCATACAATGTAGCATGTTATTATTTTTATTTATTTATTGCTCCGACTGAAAGGAAGGCAGTCAACGATCAAAACGATTACGTCTATACACGTGTACGTACACATTTTTTCCATATTTTGTCTCTGCCCTGACGACATCGACGTCATCTTGATACCCTTTCCAGTCGAGGTACTCATGCATCGTGTTGTTGACTGGAAATTCCACACTCTGAAACACCCTCTTTTCTTCGCCATCGTACATGTATTTGGTTTTTTGGAACACAAACCATATTTGGCTTATTTTTTGGTTCTCGTCCTAATTATTTTTGTTTAAAGAGAAATATGTTATTCGAGCAATACGACCTTTCCTCGTGGTAGTTTTAACCCATGAATAAATTCGAATGGAACGAAGTCTCGCCTTATCAATGTGCAATCTCACTAGTTCCGGTTGACCATTGTTTGGAGTCGGAACCACCTTAACTACTTCCGCTGATAGAACATCGGAAGCCTATAGGAAAAAATAGTGAATTATACTTGTGTATCATACGTAGATGTCGTGCAATATTTAACTACATATAATGAACTCAAGTGCACTCATGAAAAATGATTGCACTTGATACTGGGCCAATGTTGTCGATGATAAAACATGGCAACTTATTTATTACGATGGTGACCATGACCGTGAAACTTATTACATGTAACTAGCCTGCACCTGGCTAATGTACGGAATCCCAAAATACTCCTAATCATAACAAAAGGTTCAAAAGTTGTTCAAACGCACACCGGAACGACATATTACACGTGACTCCACACTCCACAAGCTCATGTGGTGAAACAGGTCCTTGGCATAGAAACGACTGAGAAATACTTAAAATTCAGCTTATTTAATAGAACCTGAAGGGTCATAGTAGCCTGACCGCAGAATTGTACTACTTCCGAACATTTTGATTTTCTGGGCAGGTGTGCTAAGTGACACGTATGCTAAGGACGGCCTACGCACCCGTAGGCCTAGCCCACGGACCAATGACCCTGCATCAATTACATTTTAATTTCTTCAGACTTGTCTATTGCCTTGATTGCTCAAACAGGGAATCGCCAATTTAGCAAAGATCTCTGATGCCAAGCTGTATTTCACGATGCAGTTTCATTTAATGCGAATCATTTTTTGAATATTAATTGGTCGGCGTTTTTATTTCTTACCTTGCCGCATGCCAAGAAGCACCAAATGTGAACCGACCAATGGCAACACAGGCAGGTAAAAATCTGGCAGATACCGATCCCGGCCAAAGCGATGAGGCCGGCCTCGAAATACTCACTAATGCCATATGTGAAGGCCCATAAGTAGGCCCATACTAAGTATAATATAAGAAAGGGTCCCAGGTAACCGTGAAATATTAATTTACGAGAAACATACAGCGAAACGCTGTAAACCAACTCGTCGAGCGGCGGCTTGGCTGCCATCTTTGAAACAAAAAATCAGTGAGTTTCCATCCAAGTTGTATGAGACGGTTCATAGATGGCGCAATATTTTGACCAATGAGTCTCTAGAAGTAGAGGGTTGACGTCAATCCCTCAACCTAACAAGCACATGTAGACACCTTTTTAGCTTCCGTGGTCATTGTTGTTGCCATATTTTAACTATAAAAGCATTTTAACTTATTTTAATTGAAACAACAATTCAGTTTATGGAATTTAGAATTTAATTTTGTAGCTCTGCAAATCCTATATTGGGGATATAGCTCTATGAACTCTAATCAGTCAAGCTCCATGGAATAGGATTCGGATTAGACCGGCCGGTGCTGCCACCTTCAGGCGAATCGTGAAGTTAACCTCAAGAATGGGCCTTCCACTTAATCACTTGATTCTGTCGCTGTGACCGTTTTGAATTTCCGCGCACCTAAACACTTATTGTGGTTTTTGCCACGACTGTCGCAGGAATACATCTCAGTAGGAGAAAATATAAAAATGGCTGCGTGCTGTAGTTATGCTCGTGGTTCCTAGTTTTTATTTTTAATGTTTTGTATCGAAATATTTAATCAAGTTGTTGAAGTGTCGTCGAATAATTTGATGGATCTTGTATCTGTCTCCCTATAAAGTCTTTGAAGTGGTACCATCATTTCTCGGTCAAAGTTTTAATTCTAAACAAGGCGATTGTGGACACATGTACTAGTTTGTTTTGGGTGTACATGTGTGATCATTAGCAGAAAAAAAACATGTTAGTTGGTTTATTGTTTATTATTTGAACATCATTTAGGAAGTCGTTTGAACAATGTTCACTTTTATTGTGTTTCTTGTGCGGCTCAGTTTCGATTGTTTCACCCTGATCCTCCAACAGTGAAATAATCAAGTACTGTATATGTACAGTACGTTTCATTTTTTAATAAATTCGAAGTAGAATTCTTTATTTCAAATGTTGTGTAATAGACGAGCTCATGCACATATACCAGTCACTCCAAGTGCTCACGCAATCGTAAAAATAAATAGATGCTTATGGAAAATAAGAATAATTAATGACATTTTGATGTTTTGTAGGGACGCAGTGAACGACATTATCATGAACTATTGCGAAACTGATGCAATCAAGTATGGCAAATGCGTCGAACAGCATCCATCCGATTGGCCTTCATCTTGCAGCGAAGAGCAGTTTGCGCTGTCGAAATGTTCAAGTCAACAGTAAGTCATTTAACACTTTTCATTCACACATCTTTGCGAACCTCGATGTTGATGCACACGATCCTTGTTGTCCATTTGGACAACATGTTTGGTAATCGTATTCATTTTTATTGCTGGCTTATGCCAAGCATGCCAAATGAGTATCCAGTGATAAAAGAGGACGTGCTCAAATTATAAATTTTAGAAGCACTATTTGATATGCATGGCTGATGTACTTTAAACTTCAGAATATGTAAATGCATTTGAGTATCATTGTTCTTTCGATTGAAATGTTATATTTGATTTTTGGAAAGATGTAAGGTATTCATATTTAGAATGGGGTAAATAATATACATCTTCTATCAATGAAAGTATGAGCTGATCAATTTATTATAGGTCAGTTTTGAGTAGATAATTGACAATGATTTGCTTGTATGGCGTTACTAGCCCTGCCATAAAGAAAATCTCAGTGACCTGTGGACCACTACTAAACTCTTACAATCAATGTCTCGAAGAAAATCCTGCGGATGTTCTTAATTGTATCGATACATTAAAGAAGTTTATGAATTGCGCTGAATTTGTTTCTAAGAGCATGCGGAAATATGTAGTTCACTCTTGAACGCATTTTAACTCTCACTTTTTGTAAGTTGTAAGTATAATAAAGTTGTAAATAAAAATAATTCAATTGTAAATTTGTTGCATGAAATTAAATTTCTTGCAAAATAGAACTGTGCTTCGTGCGCGTAATGTCGTAACTGCAGAGTTTAATTTGTCGTAAGATTAAAAATAACTTCATCCAGTAGTAAATGAAACAATAGTTCTTGTATCGTGCGATACCGTGCGTCGAATATGCGATCAAACATAAACTTAATTGGCTAAGGATGTACGAGCCCAATTTAATAAACTAATTTAATTCTTATAGAAAAATTTTGACGGTTAACACATAATTAATTTTGTGGGTTAATTTTATTTTATTTACTCCAATTCAATTGACTGGCTGTGGCTCGGCGGTCCCGGGTTCGATTCCCGGCGCAGGCTCTCGATTATTCGATCCCGGTGTACTGGTGAAAATATTTCCCTCACATAATGCCTAAGCGTCAAGAGGGGTACAGAAAATCCTGGAGTAATATTACACTACAGTGAATCATAAAAATGATTTAAAAAATTGACTTGTGATGTTTCGTGCTCACAATTTCAAAATAATTGCTAAATGCTAAATTGCTAAATATAGTGGTAAATAAATTGTGAATAATTTAATTTTTAAATCAATGTAACGTATCGTGTACCGTCAATCAAGTGACGTCGTCCCACGCCCTTGCCAGTTCTGTGAAAACTAAGAAATATCAAGGAATTGTCATCGGTACTATCTGCATAGTGTCATGCACCTTTCCCCAAACACAGCTTGCATTTTCAAAGGTGAAAGTGTGCCTTGCCATCATGTTAAATTTGTGAAAGACGGGTGTTGGAAACTGGCCAAATGTGAGCCACCAAATTGAATCGAAAACTGATGAACTTTACTTCATCTCCAGTAAAGACGGACCATAGGTTGGTGAACCTCGCAAATATTTGTGTCGTCATCTTGAAATTGCGCACCCCGCGAATGCAGTGTCGTTATCCTGCAAACACGAATTCTTCTCTATAGCCTTATCATAAGAAGTTCCTGTGAGACAGCTTGGCACTGCTTCGCATTCCTCTGCCTTTTTTGCGATGCCCCAACGTGACGGATGACTTGTTGAGGACAAAATTAATTACCCTTTCATCTCCAGCTCTAGCACCATTCTTGTGTGTACAGTAAGTGCAGGTGTTGTTGCGCCTCGAGGACTGTGAAACTCTAGCGATATATACACAACTGTAAGAACTATCTGCAAGGGCTGCGTGCCCATCTACGATTGCATTCCTAACTTACGCGAAATCTTGTAACGTCATTAGCTACTATGTTGGCTATGCGTGTTTGAGTTTCAATCTTATCTGTGGCGATCCTGCGCTCAACAGTTCCTGAATATAAAATTTAAATGCCTGGTTGTGGGCAATGCGATCCGACAGGTTCCAAGTAATTCCTAGAATTGCTAGACCCGAATTTACCTGTCTGGTTGCTCACGATCGAAAAGTTTATTTTTATATCAGTTTATCTGATTGCATTCTTCGCACTTCATATGGCATTTTGTGTTTGTTTATGTGGTTATAAATTAGGTGTTCTGTTTGGAAAAACATTTTCAGTGATTACATTGCTAGAGACCCGGAGGCAAAAGAAAAATCGCCAAGTGGTTAAAATGAGTAAACACAATTAATATTTCAAATTTTAATATATTATTTTTTATAACAATTTTATATAACAAATTTTAATATAAATTAAAAAATTAAAAATAAAAAAATGTTTGCACAAATTCCGAACGCGGCTTCTGTTTCTTACTGGGGAGAAATTGTTTTGCGTCCTTTAAATCATCACAACTATTGTAAAAATTAAGAAATCCTACCATTTTATCAAAAACAATTTTTTAGTTTTTTAACGTCTGAATTTCAAACACGTATTAACGCCGGACGACAATGTCGTCAACCACCTGCCTGTCGAATAACATTATTCACTCGATATGTGAATAATACATTGGTGCTTACGAACGTTCGTGAGTGTGAGTGTGGAACTCAAACTCGCTATGATGTGTCGAGCCAAGCGAAAAGCGAACCAGCAAATTAGAAAAAAGAATACAAAGTTATAGCGTCGCCAACGCCCTGACTTTGAATGAGCTTTTGCGTTCGTTGCTCGCGCATTATAGGGCGGTGCCTTTTTAGGGGGGCGGCAATAAGGGCCGCATCCCAGGGCGTATTCGCATAAGAAGTTTGCACAAATCTCGGCAATTTTTGTGTCTTGAATTTTTAATTGAAATTTTTCTTTTATTCTTTTAGTTGATCTCAGAATAAGGGAGAACTGGGTCCTTGTCCTTTTTGTCCAAAGCCCGCAATAGGCACTGTTACAATAGGAAAACATTGGGGAACATGATTCATTTAAGCATAAGTGAAAAAGCAATGGACAGCTGTGTAAAAACGTCGACGAGCTGGCGATGCTCCAGTATATAATATAAATAGTAAAACTGTATTTTGTGAAACGTACTTTAAAAAAGAACTCACCCTTTATCCTTCGTCAAAAATCCAAAACGAATTAGAAAATTTTTAATATTTCGAGACCTTACCTACCACCTTAACCTTAAACTTATCACTTGACCTACCGTTGACTTTTTACATATTTTTCGTGTATGGTTATTTTAAGACGCTGCCTGTAGTAGCCATCATCACCCGATTGTTATGCCTTATTGTTATGATTCATTTAGCATGGAGAATCTACAATTTCTCTAGAAAATCGAAGTTATTCAGATATTATTAAATTCAAATTCTTCTGATATATACTGTATATATTAAGATATTTTCGCAAAATTGTCTAAAGAAAGCTAGCAATGAGGCTGACATTGAGAATTCATGTTGTTTTTGCGAGCACATGAAATATCAATGGAATATCAATGCCAATAGAAACACGTACAATCCTTTGAACCGAATTATTTAATTTTCGTTTCGATTTTTGCTAGCAGGCCGTGAGGTCTGTATGAGTTATGGTGGGCGTACATATTTGCTCGTGGCCCAGAGCGCGTTTACCCTTTTTTGATGGCCCTGCGTAGACGTATAGGTATATATATGTATAAGGGGAAGCGCCGAAATTCGACGCGAAAGAAAAACCGCATTATCAAACGAACCCCGTACGTTATTATCATTCTGTGTATTCGGCACCTATATAGGGTCTATTGTGACGGCGCAGGCAGCCAAAACTCATTCCCTACTCGATAATATTAAAAACACGTGACGTCATTAAGAGGGCGTGGCAGTCGGCGGAACAACAATGCCACCTGCCTCGGTTTGGTCATTAAGGTCTCTGGGTGCATCTCTGATGTGGTCCCTCGCTCTCTCTCTGCCGCCGCATTTTACGTGACTATGTGCTCCGTGCAATTTTCGACGTACAATATAATGTGTCCGTGCGTTTCCCCTCCTCATTTGTATTCACCCAATAGTTATTAGTCTATATGTGTGCCTACCTGATTATTTAGCGGCTCGTCCAAAAAGTTCTTGCCGGAAAATCGGTTATGAAGCGCCCAATTCTATTCCAATTTGCTGTATTTTTTTCCTGCAATTTGAGCGCATTTTTATTACACCTCTGTATTACAATTCCTGTTAAGGACAATTCAATATCTATTTACATGTTGTGTTGCACTTACTCTCTCAAATTGCATTTTACCTGCAATTTAAGCTCATGTTTATTACACCGTTTTACAATTCCTGGTAAGGGCAATTCAATATCTATTTACATGTTGTGTTGCACTTGCTCTCTCATTTAGAAAATGAAAGTACATCTCTTTCTAATTGAAGCTATATAATGGATAAAATTACGAGTTGACATTACACACTTAAAAATGATATCTTAAAAATGCCACATGTGTGGTCTCATTTTTCGATGAAATGTCGTTTAAGACAATTTATATATCTTATAAGACAATTGTATATCTTTTAAGATAATTCAATATATCTTATGAGAGAAGGTCTCATTTTTGAGACTTTTTTCGCTCTCATTTT
>JAQGBY010004196.1:0-17179 GCA_034698785.1 Mycogona germanica | reverse complement strand
TTTCCCTTCATTGTAGTCCTTGCAATCAAAACGAGCAAGGACTACAATGAAGGGAAATAAAAATATTTAAAAAAAAGAATATATGATTTTTTTAATGTTTAGAAATACTGAATTATTCAACTGTAAAAAAAACTATTTTGGATTTTTAAAAAAAATTCATTTTCATCAATTCAATTTGCAGTTGCACTTTAAAAAATAATCAAAACGAGTACTTTGTTTCATCTTTTCCCCCTCACCAAATCGCCAAGTTAAATGTATCTCAGCTACGAATAGTTAAATTGTGTTTCAGGGGCCCCCGGACTTCAAATCAGGGGGCGAGGAGATCCGGAGGGTAAATGGGAGTTAGAAACCGGGTATTGTGATGTGTAACGGGGGTAGGGGTAAAGGGGATGGGTGGGGTTTGCAAAAGGCGTGGTCGTTCATTTTTAAAGAGGTCTTTTTGTGCTTCGCCGCTTAGCGTCATTAATAGCCGGTCATCATATATCTCAAACTCGCCTCTCGGGCCTTCGTCCACATCGTATATATATATATATATATATGTACGACTTCCTCTGTTGCCTTTTCACCCCCTCCCCGTTAGAATTTCTGTGCATGCAGGCGTTCTGCCTCCAAACTGATGTTTTAGTTGGAGGTGATGGTGGAACGAAAGAAGAAAAAAATATGTAATCGAGGGTATGACATAAGTATTAATGCATATGGCCACAGTCTATTACCAAATAACAGTAATTTCCGACAACTTTTTTTGTACAGGCTGCAAGTACTTCCTTTCCTTTTTCCTATTTACTTTATCCGATTTTCTTTTTTTGTTATTCTTATTTCATTCTTTGCACTGATGTACTCGTGCAGTGTTTGCAAAAGAGAAAAAGTATTCACTTTATTCATGAGCCCATTGTATCGCGCAGATTGTCTTCAGAGTCCAGTTCACACTGTAAATATGTACTTTCTTAATTTTTGAAGTCACCTGTGTTGATAATATTTTTTGTATGTGTTATAAAAATTACTTATAAACAACTAAAATAAATAATTGAGACAGGTACACACATGCTTATCAGTTTCTCCCATAAGGAAACAGTTAATTTTTTGTACGTCTGAGTTCGAATTTTAATGTCTTAAATAAAAAAAAGTTATAAATTGAGTTATTTTTCTTTTTGTTGTTTTATTGGTGGCTTGTTTATAGGTAGCTGTTTGCTTTTGGAATGTGAAATTGGATTTTCCGTCTTGAATTTCATATATATATTTTTTGTATATAGGTTGTAATTAGCATACATTCATTAGATTTGGCAATATTCTTTTTCGAACTTCTTGTTTGGCATTTCGAGTAAATGAGTTGCACCTGTGCACATGGCGTTGCTCACTTTATCATGTCCTATTTGGTGCAAGGCCGTTTTTTAATTACCAATTTTTTTTATAGTTAGTCGATACATGAAGTCTGCACGCATTCAAATGGAACTCACGTAGGCGTTTACAAATGAAACTTATCTGCGCGTATAATATTATCCTTTCATTTTTTTAAAAAAGCGGGTCTATAAAATATTTTGTATATACATGTACATGTAAATAGTTTAGTTGTGCTTGACCGTGCACACACAAACAGATTAAAAATGATGTTGTGGGATGGCTATCGGGGGAGTTTAGGGTCTCGGATAACCAAGTTGTAATTAGCGAAACCTCTAGCCCACCAGAAAGTAATTCCTGAGACGTTCGATCCGCATTATAAACGTGTAATCAAAATGACACCAAAACGATATCCAAATTAACATAAAGAATTTCATAATTTATATCTTAGTACCTTTTCTGGTTACTTTTGTTAGTTAAGTTGCGTCTTATTTGACAGTCGATAAGACAGATGCATGTAAACTTTTCGCCGGACTTCTCAGACCCTTAATATCATAATTTCGATTTCTGTACGAAATTCAACATTGGACGGCTAAATATAATTTCTTTTACTTTAAGGTTTTTGGTCCCACGAGGATAAAAACGAGTTTGTTTTGTCCTGCACGGAATATGGGCGTAAATGACTTCTCGCCCAATAAGGAGCTGATTGGTGGGTGGGGAAGGGGTCGTTTGCTGTTCTTGACTGTACGAGAATATATATACTCGTACAATTTAAATTAACAACTCAATTTGGCATTGCAGGGGGTCCATGTTTATTATGGACTTATTGTTTATGACGACATCGTCATTCGATGAAGTAATATTTGCCAAAGTGGGCGGATCTATTTCTGGGTTAATCGTTTGGAAATGTAACTCCGCTTTGCTGTTTGTTGTTGTTTACAGGTATACAGAGTTAGAAGTACGAAGTACGAAGTTTTTTAATGGCGAACGATTCCATTACGTTTTTATGAAAATTGCCCACCTGCTCGTTTCCTTATTACTATTTAAGGAATTCTGTTGTGATGGCTAACTGGAATTGATGTTTGGTCTTGGATTGGCTTGGCTTGACCGTGTTGAAATTCTATTGATAAGCAAGCTTACCGAAGATATAATAGTTTGTTCGGTTTTGGCAAATCTTTTGGGGTGATCTTTAAGTTGGTCCAATTGGAGACGTGTATGGTGTTATTTTGGTATTTTGCTCTTTGTCGCGTTTCACAATTCGCAAGACTAAATTTCTAGAAGAACAATATTAATTCGCTAGTAAACGTTTTTTAATTTTAGAAAAAGTATAAATATTTCCCCCCTCATTAATCTTCATCATAATCATAATTTAAAAAAACAAGATGTTCTGTATTCTGGTACATGATCACCGGCGTCGCCTAAGGATTTATTGTTCTCGTACAGTACGCTCTTCCCGTCCCATCTCAGTTACACTGTGCAAATTGTAATCATTCCAATGACTATTGTTAAAATATATTTGTTTTTAATTCGAGTCAATTCGGTCGACTGGTGTCTTTGAGCATCGTTCCGCTCCGAAGCTCAATCTTTGTTCGGCGACCACCCTGTGGCAACAACCACAAACAATCATAAGAGCATTTTGTTTTCTTTCATTCATTTCGTGGTCGCTGTTTCCCGTTCACTTAGACACTCCCAGATACATGCTTAAGCAAGGCCGATCCTCGTTCGAACCAAATTAATAGGATTTGCCTACTCGCTCATATTATCTCTGAATTATGTGTGTACGTACGCCAATGATTCGCCAATGTCGTTTTTTAATTATTTGGAATGAAAGGCCAACAACGCCATTCAAATAAGAAAAATGCGACCAATATGAAAAACAAACATATCAACGACTGAAACATAAACCTTTCCGAGAATTTCAATTATATGATTGATAGCTACATAAAACTTTCCGAGAATTTCAATTAGCTCTAGGTTCAACTAAAATTCAAACGTTAATGAATTACTAGAATCGGTTCTCACTTGGAAACGGGAACAAACCCATGTATGGTAATCGATGACAGTTACCCAAGTTTGCCTGGATTCGTTCCCGATTCCAAGTGGTCTAGACAATCACGCAAAAGGTAGTGGTGGAGGAAGAAACCATTCTTTCTTTAATATTGATTTTTCAACTGATATAATATAAGCTGGCCACTTCCATTGGTTTAATCTAGTCCAAATAAACGAATCAATAAAATAAACATGAATAGAAAGTCCAAAGGGAGCTAACTTTGACCAATGATAGCAACGTCACCTATCAAATATAGAGTTGATAGCAACGTTAACTTCCTTGTGCAAATTACCTTGTGGGGGATATTAATTTCTTCGTCTCCTGAGCGTGCTCAAGAAGAACTAGGCAATTGACAAATTGCAGCTCAGTAGTCATACAAAAAATAAATACCAGGTAGCATGATGATCAGACAGTTGTAGTTGAATAGACTCGTAGAATGCAGGACTGTAACCAAGCAAGGTATGGCCTAGACTGTCTAGCCTTCGAGGTTTTCTCAAATATCAATCTATTTGTTTTTACTGTAACTGTCGGATCATCATGTTACCTATCTTGCATTTCATTTTTGTTTGCCTCACATCGGACTTGTCTCAGTAGTGGTAATTTGAGGCGACATTTCTTTTTATGATTCACCGTACTGTATATTACTACAGGATTTTTCTGTACCCTCTCTTGGTGTTTAGGCACTATGTGAGGGGCACATTTTCACCAGTACCCCGGGATCGAATAATCGAAAACCCGCTCCGGGAATCGAACCCGGTCAGTCGCAATACCGACTGGGCTACGACGGGTCTCGTAATAACTTCTTGACCCACCACGTATACGTGGTAGCGCCGCTCGCGGTCTGCACAAATTTCGGATGCACCCCGTTTGGAGCGCTGATTGGAAAAAACCTCAATCGTGGTCAAAGATGCGTGGGGGGGGGGGTGATTTGCGTGATATTTGGTAGTGGAGTGAGTCGAAGTGGCGCCACAGCCGTCGGTGTCAAGGGGTCGCTAGCTCAGGCGCACCTCCGGTGAGAGCCGAGGTGCTAACGCTGGGCGGCTCGCGAGAGCCAATCTGTTGGGCTCTCACACAAATTTCTGACGAAATCGTGGCCTGCAGGGTCGATGCCACAACTTGCTCACCTTCGCTAGTCTTCCCCTTTGCAGCCGACCTAATTTATTAGTCGTAATTAACTGAACACTGAATCCTGGATGCGGGCGTGATAGGATTTTTTGGGGAGAGGGAGAGAGGAGGCCATAAAAATATTCGATTTGCTGCTAAACGACGTGCAACACTTTTTAATTATTTTGCGTTCGATTCTGTACGTTGGTGGCCAGAATCTCTATTGGGCGCGTTGGCGAAACCATGTTGCGAAAAGGAGAAGATGAGACAAGCTGTAGAAACAAAACATTGGATCCATTGGATACAGGTATTTTCAGGTGTTATCTCTCGAAGTATGCCTTTTTTCGAATTATCTACAGTCTACAGAATATGAGTAAAATGTACAGTGTATAATGAACTAAAATGGATTATCCGACTCACATAAATACAGTACATGAGTGAGACTTTTATCTTTAGAAATATATTATAGTTTGCAAAAAAATGGTGTGAATAATCGCGAAGGAATTTTTGTTGAATAAGTCGTTGGTCTGGTAACAGCCACCCTAATCCTCCATTCCTCAACTAAAACTTTTAATCCATTATGAGTTGGCAGGGGGTGGTGGTGGTGTTGGTGTTGGGGAGGGATTTGATTGCTGGAGGGATGATGAATTTCAATTGCGAGTCCCCAGGAGTGGAGGAGGAGGAGGAGGAGGAGGGACTCTGAGAAAACTAAAGGTGAGATATACGTGAAGCGGCCACGACGGGGGGTCCCCATGCCTGATGCACGAGGCGGTTGCTGCAGGTATTGCATAGGGAAGTTTTTATGTCGATGGCTGGGATGGGCGGGTCGCGAACCAAACCGACAGCTAGATAAAGGAGGGAGGGCGCGCCTGATTCTGACTCTTACCTGCCTGTGCTGCACACACACCATGCGTTTTTACAGTCGGACGTTAAAATTTTTGAAATTAAATTGATAAAATTTGTTTGTCGAAATTAGTTGATCTAAACTGAGTTTGCATGAGCCGTCCTTAAACAGAGAACGAAAATGGGAATCTGGCCCGCACCGCGAATTCGATTGCCGCCGAGATGTGAGCGTCCTAAAACGGAGAGCACAAACACCTTTTAGGGACCGCTTATGGTGTCCTGGCCTGTATTATTTATTTAGAGCTATTTGAGAGATGTTCATTTCTCACCAAAAAGTGAAATTCCTTAGTACAGGTCTTTGTACAGTGAACGATGAACGTCTTTCGCAATCTGGCTTCGCTCTTGCTGATGTCTTAACGTGTTTGGAGATTCATGAGCTTTTACAATCAATCACTCCTGCTTATCAAAACACCCTTGCAGCATATTTCTAAAAAAATAAACCCCTGGTAACAAAGCAGATCTACTGAATTATTTGTATTTTTGAAACCTTTAAAAGACATCGCGGATCGAAGAGGTCAATAAACAAGATAAGGCTGCCCAGTGAAATAAAATTGCATCAATAATTAAAAAATACGTGTACATTACAAACTAATCTTTAACAATAGATACATTCCGATATATTATGGCGACACAGCTATGCTCAGTTCTGTTTTTGCTACCCATTGCAGTAGCGCGATTTTTGTGGAGGAAGAAAAAATATTCTCCTGCAGTCGTATTCGTTGCAGGCATTTTTTTTTTTTAGTTTTTACTCCCCCGCCGAATATTTCTGCCCTCCCCCTTTTTCCTTGAAATAATAAGCTTAACTGCTGTTGCTGCTGCTGCTGCTCCTATAGAAATTGGTGACATTGACATATGTAAGCTGGACCCCCGGTGACCGCGTCTCGGCGCAAACTCAAAATGCGAACGAACGAAACTTTTTCGTACACGAGCATGAGTGACCCGGCCCGTATCGAATGGCAGCGGACGTTTCGCGACCCCTGGTGGGAGGGCGCAACATTTCTTTTGCGCGTGCATGTGCATGGACTTGCGGGTTGGTAGACAAAGGCAGTGGTGGGCAGTCTGTTGCTCGCCTGTGTGAGATCACATGTTTAAAGAAAGAATATGGCGAATTCGCGCTGTTTGTGGGGTCGTCTTAGCCTGAGGTGTCCAATGACATTATCAATTACTATTAATTTTGATAACGACGTTTCCTCACGGACCTCAATGAAAGCAAATGCCTTTAGAAGTTCTGCTCATGTACTCTTGAAACACATGTAATTTCTTGGCTTGAATCGATACTATCGATATCTGTGTATTGTACTGTTGGTGCGCAACATCCAATGGGGATGAGTACCACTGTAGCAGCAAGGCGCAACCCCATGATGTTCTCTCGGTTCGTCCGGCGCCACGCCACAACGCGGACTCGACGCGCGAAATTAATGCTAATCTGCGACGCCCATTGTGTCACTTCACGACCCCACATATCTCCACTCAAAAACTGAAAAACAAGAGTCTCTGACGTCCGCGCATGCGCAGTTGGCACGATCGCAATCTTATAGCTATACGATTACCGGTTGCAGCAAGGTTCGTCGCTAAGTCTGAGCCTCTGAGGTAAGTTTGTGTGGTGAATGCGCATTCAGCGGCGGCTATCGAACAGAATTTGCGTTGAGGCCGAGTGTCCTGCAATTTTGAAAAATTCAATCGTTTATTCGTAAAACGTGACCTTTGGGGGGGAAAATTCCTGTCATACTCGGTGACTTTCGCCGTGTTCATTTGCAATGACACAAACAAGCAACGTTTGCACATTAGTAACCAATTGTTCTCTGTCTTCTCGTGTAATCCCGATTCATGTCTCGGGATAAGAATTTTAATCCGTCCGACTTGCCCGAACGTGGCCACCCCTCCTCCTCACACATGCAGCCACCACCCACCACCCACCACCCCACGCCCCCCTAACACCATCCCACAAAAACCACTACCACCACCCATCGCGAGCTCCAACCTACGTGACTCCGGCGAGTAGGCCTTCTGTATCTATGCACGCCCGAAATACAAAACCACAACGCAACAACAATAAGCATTAAACCTGTCGTAAGTCATGTTGGCGTTGCTCCACCCACCACCACCCCCTCTATCTGCCCCTTTTATCCCCGCCTGGCCTCTACCTCTCACTGCAAATTGTTGGTATCTATATTTCGAAATACAAATACTACATTTGTGCAGCTTTAAAAGAAAACAAAATTTAAACTTGCTTGAAACTTTAAGTATCCAATTTTCAAGTGTCTGCAAACCCATGTATAGGAATCATGAGAACAGCACATCTTCCAATTTAAAAATTTTAACTTATTAAATCACCTTAAACTCCTTAAATATACGATTATACGTTTAAAGACGATTGGCATCAAACTTGTTGCAATTTTTACGGATACCTCGCTACATAAACAAGACGAGACACATAAGTGCGAAGGCGACTGGAAATAAAATGACTAAGGTTTCTAGAACGTCCCGTGCTTGCAATTCGTATATGTGTTTTCAGAAAAAAAGAACTAACATTTTTAACTTTTGCAAACTGTCTCATCAGAAACATTCATCAGCAATTTGGGTTCCATTTAATTACAATTGAATGCAATGTGGTGTCGCAAGTAAGCAACGTGGTGTTCAGGCAAGTGACCACCCAAATAATCCCACCACTACTTTACTTGACGTTGGTCTGAAATTTGCGAATACACATTTCAAATTATTCAATCGTGTTGCTAATAAAGTAATGCCCGATCAGCAGAAATTTGTTGAATTTTAGAAACACGATACCAATAATTTGCATATAAACTTTTAGACGTTGCGAGTTGTAGTGCGGTACCACCAGATGACCAGGCCGCCACCATCGCCACCCCTCCACGCCTTTTTATAATCCTCCCTAATAGTCTTTCTGCAGAAGATGGCATATATTATCTAAGCGGGATTTATTTTCTCGTTATACAATTTTTCCCCCTAACGCTTTTATTCTTCTTGGGCGATTACGACCAGAGCGGAGAAGAATGTGCCGCAACAAAAGCACAACATAATAAACTCTAAATCTTCTGGTCTTGACGTGTTGGCGGCCGCGGGACTCAAGGGAAGGCTGGGCGCGAAAAGTTACCGAACGAATAAAATTAAAGACATGATTGGATCTTGCAATCCTTTTCACTCACGACTGTGTGCATCCTTCTGAGACCCGCCAGCATCAGACAATGAGCGATGAAAATGCTCGCATTTCTGTATTTATGATTGTTGAAAGTTTGGGAAATCAATTAAATTGATTGCAATTACGTGTATTTAAAATTTATACTTATTGTTCTTTTCTTTTTTTATAGGTAAGAACTGGTTTTCCTATTTCTGTTATACTGGAATTGAGAGCAATTGGTAAGTGCCGAGTTTAATTTAATTAAGCTTTATTTGTAAAAGTCATGTTGTTGGAACGATCGGTGATTCATGGTGGAATTTTTTTTAGTGATTCATAGGAACTTTACAGAGCCTTTCAATCATTGAACAAAATATTCTTATATTTAGCATACTGTTGGAAATATACGTTAATCAGTAATTGACACTGATTCTGAAATTTTTCTGAAGTTTTACCATTTTGTTTTCTTCAAAAAGCATACTTTTTCTTTCCCATGTTTGGAAAATGTGCGAGTATACAGTGCATTGCAATTAGTTTAGTGCACAACCACAAGGTCTCACGAAGATGAATAATTTGTCCTCTCTTGCATTAAATCAGTGACTCGGCAATGGTGTTAAGCGCCAATGGTCGTTTCATGTAAAAGTTTAGTTTGCTGGATCACTTTTCGCGTTAAAATAAAAGATTGTGTGTACGTACATACAAGGGCGGCGTCGTGGTTGCGAATACCTGTTTCGTTTTTCTTGATCTTCGCGAGCGATTACATCTATTTTGCACGGGCTGCGTTCCGCATTTGGTTTGGAGCTGAGACATTGTAGGGACACGCCTGAAAAGCTGTATAACATTGTTAGCAGACCCCTATCGATCAGCTTGGATCGCGGACATTTTCCAAACTTGCCTTTCTTTGAGCGTGGATTCGCGCACAAAGGAAAATAAGTCCTTTGGTTCATGAACCAAACAAGAACGAGCAAACAGATCACGTCCAAAAGAAAATCGTCATGCGCATTCAAGAAGCTTGGAAAGTCAATTCCAAAATTTTCCATCTTCATTTAATTCGAAGTAATTTTATCGAGCATGGTGTTTTTTATTAACATTTTAGCCAGGTCATAAAAATTCGCATTTCAAAGTATCCAAATATGAGCTTTTTATGAAAAAAAGATATTTCCTTTTAAAAGAAAAAGTTGTCCTTAACTAGAAAATTCGAGAGGTTTAATCCACTTTAGAACACACAAGAAAACCTTTCACACTTGTAGGACCCGCAGGTCTGAGGTTGAACATGCTTTGTGGTGGACGCCTGGTGAGACCGGTACAAAGTTTTCTTTAAAAAAATATATACAATATATTTGTAAATCTTTCAGACTTTTTTTTCGTTTTCATTGTTCCTGTAGTTTTGCAGCACTCTTTTCGGGAATTTTCTATCGGTTCTCTGGTCCGCTCTCTTCTACAATACGCGTGTATTATTATATAGCCTTCCTCCCCACTTCATCCTATTTCACTCTATTCTTCCACAAAAGTCTATTAATGTAGTCCGTGGCGGCGGAATGGATGCGCACCGGATTTGAAATGTTATAAATTCTTGTTCTTATTCTCTATAAGATTTTTGAATGGTATAAAAAGTATCTTTTGGTTTGCTTCGTTTGAAACAATATTAATTGGATGACTGCCACTCGAACTTGGAATTCAAGCCCATAACACAATATGACAATCTGGGACCGGATGGCAATTAATACAATAATTCATCCAATAAACTAATAGGCAACGTATTGGGCAGACCTTAAAATCCGGTTCATAGGATCGAGGGGCATGATGGTAAGGAGAGAAGGCCGAATGGATTAGGCGCGGGAGATGAGGAGTTATCGGGGATCATGACAAGAACTGATATTATTTATGTGACACCCGGTATATCGTGGTTGCGTGAAGGGGTGGATGTGACAGTTGACCCCCGCGGCTTTACCCCGGCAATACTAAATTATGATTATCCCAGTTTACGGTCATTGCTGTCACGTGGGCTTCCTGCGTTTTCTCCATTGGTCTTCGTGCTGGCCTATCGCTCGTTTTTCCCTTGAACCGCACTCAATTGTTACGCCAAGTCGATAATTGTTGCGGCGACCATCTTGACGTTTAATTTTTTCCTGTGACATTCCAACAAGACATCACACAGTAAATTCACTAGCGGCCAATCCAGAATTTGTTTTTATTTTTTCTCAAATTTCTTTGCATATCAATAGAAATCAACAAAAACTTTATCAACCAATTAAAAAAGTACCAAGGTTTAGCAAGATAAGCGTAACTAATATACATAATATCTACGAGAAGCATAATTGTATCAAGTATGCATGCATTGAAAATTATGCTGTTGACGGTGGGTGTGGTTGTGGTGAACTCACAAACCTTTTTTATGAGACAAAAACAGGTTTACCAGCATTCCAGTTTAATGGTTTCACACCTCACTAAACCACATTCATGGTTTTGTTATATTGTGTTTTTAATAGAAATTTTATATTTATTTTTTAATTATTTAATTTATCTAATTTTGCAAAATTTTCTTTTCGGTGTTTCGTGACCAGAGAGTAGTCTTAACAGTTTCGAAAGCCAGTGTTTTTGCTCCATGTTCTGCTCTTTCGTTCTAGTGCTAGCTAGTGTATTAGAGGTGGGTTATAAATTAAGATTTTGCAATTTGAAAGCCACGATAAATGTCAAACGACTATGTAACGTTTATGGTTGGAGGGAAAAAATGTACGTAGTATATTTGCGGCCTCCATCATTAACTTTGTACAGTAATCATATTTTTGACGTCTTTACGACCAATTCTCCAGTCCCAATTTGCCCATTAAAGGAACACTCACGAAAATTGCCTTCGAAATACATCAACGACGTTAAAGCTGCGATAAAATAATATAAAAAATAGTAATATCAAAGAATTTTTTATGAAATAAATATATTGCAGCTCATAAATGAACAGCTCGATTATAATTTGATTTTTACAAAAGATCGTGGTCTATACAAGTACATGTACTACGCATTGTGTGCAACGATGTGCATACACTGTATACGCATGTATGCAAAAGAAACTACGGTAAGCACCATATAAGCTATCTTCCTTTTTTTTTTAAAGTCTTTAAACAATTTTTTTTAATTACTTCTTACTTTACGGGATTAGCTTGGCTATCATTTTTTAAACGTATATTCGGTCTCCGCTTGGCCACCTGGCGGCGCTCCAAATGCTGTTACTATCCTTTGCCTTGGTTGGGAACATCGTCCGCCAAATTGTGTTCGTTTCGTTTCCGCTAGGGGGAATCACCAAACGCAACCAGTTAGCCAATTGACCGAAAGCCACCAGAGGGCGCTTCACACGCTCAGGTTCATATGCCACAGTGAATACATTATGGGAACACCGAGTTTGAGGACCACATGCCATGTAGAGAGGGTTGCCCTCGCTAAATGGTATTTTTGAATGATTGTTTGGTCCATCCGTGTATGTGTATGTGTGTGTGTTTGCTCTGATCATTGTTGTCGTCCTGCGTGTTTGCGCTGCTGAGTGCATTTGTCGTCGTCGAGATTGCTATTGCCTGTCGCCGTCAGTCTGTGTATTCAATAATAGCGAGAATGCCTTTGACGTGAGCTCGTGAAAAACCAACCCTTCCTCCTCCTCTCCTCCTAAATACAAGTGTAATACGCCTTTATACGTGTGTCCATGTGATCCTCGATTCCTTGTTCACAAGTTACAATATTTCATGGTAGTATTTTCAGTATATCATGATTAGTTACACGAAACGAAGATAAATTACCAACGCAGTGTATATATTTCTTATTTTAGGTTACTCCTTTTGATATCATATACGAAACTCATTTTGCGGACAACTTCAAATTTCATTTAAATTTCGTTACTTTACGATTGATTTTAGGGGTAAAAAGTTGAAGATATTCAAAGATAAATGTCCTTTTTAATCTTTTGATGCGACCGTTATTTCGAATGTCGAAATTACTGCCGCTGTTAATTCCCCTCCTCCCTTGTTCCTTCTGCCAGCTTTCCTCCTATCCACCCTTTTAATATTTCCCCATCTCCTTAAGATGCACGTGTGAAACTTGTCGGTGGACGCGAGAGGGCCACGGACGACCGCAAAACCGAACGATGCCTGAGAAAGTATGTTTGCGTCCTCCAAAAATGTACTCTGAAAAAGAAATCCATCCATTAATACGATAAATTGAAAGTCGTAAAATTTCTGAGGAACATGTAGAGATACCCTGAACAGCTCAATCACATCTGCAACTCGGTTTATTAATTAATTTATTAACTGAATTAATTTATTAATTTTTAATTGCAGCGAAAGAGAAAATTGTATCACTATTATTTTTTACCATCGTGGTTTCACTTAAATGAACAACTATGCCTGCAATAAAAACTTTCACGATAAAAAATGAGTCTTGGAACAGGTCAAGACGTCCACGACATCTCATCAAAATATAAGCGAAAACGAGTCTCGGGGAATATACGTCTGTCTAAAGGGGTCAAAGGGCTGTTAGAAATTTACGCTTTTGGCTAAATCGAACAGAAACTACGAACGCAATTTGCCTGGCTCCCTTGCAGGGCAGATCCCGAAATCGAGATGATGGGGAGGGGGAGGACTGCGTGACTGAGAAGAGCTCTGGCTGCTCGCACAGTCGGGGGTCGTGGGATGGGGGATGGAGAGAGAGAACACAGCCTCACACACATAGTCGACTTACATAAGGAGATGCAAGGCTAGAGCTCACGTCTGGGGGCATCCCATCATCATTGGATCCCTTGTGACAAAGAGGACTGATTTGATCCCAACATTAAAATATTCTCGAGATTGCACTCGCACGACTGTTACGCACGGCCATTAGAACTGGTCAGATCAGCAATATTGGTTATCTGCAATTCGGGAATGGAATTTTCTTGTTGTCTTTTGTTGGGCAAATCAAATCTCATTTTCGAAACAAGAATGATGTAAACGATATTAAATATTCTGGGTCGTCCAAAAAAAAAATCGGTTGGCCATAGTAGTCTCTAATCTTTGATGGCTTTGATTCGTTTGTATAGAAGAACTGGTGGAGGAGATGAAGAGGAGATGATGCCACGGAGCTAGAGAGAGTCAGTGCACGAACGGGCGATTACTCTTGGCGGGGTCGTTCGCAGGGAGGCGCGGCACGACGGGACGCTTATTTACGAGCTGCGATCGGCCTCTCCCCAGATGGTCCTCGTTCGTTACACACAGGCCGGACGGCTGTCTGCTGCTGGCGGTGCATGCAGGCATGCCATGCTTGCTGCTGCTGCTGCTCACTGGTGGCGAATTTTGGGGAATGAGGGAGGAGGAGGAGGAGGGGGGGGGGTAGGGATACATAATTTTTCCTTCATCCCTCCCCTCCAGCTCTCTCTCTCTCTCTCTCTCTTTCTTCGCTCTCCAGCAAGCAAGCAAGCAAAACCTGAATTTTGGTGGTCCGTGGCTGGCCAGGCTCCGCAGGAGGGAGCTGCAGTCGCTTTCTTCCCTCGTTTCCCCCCTCAACCATGTCATGTCATCCCCCGCCCCCTCCCACTCCCTCTCCCGTCGTCTTCCAGCAAACCGACCTTCTCTCACCTTCACTCCCGACGCAAAAGTGTGAACTGGGCGAAAACGCCGAAGGGGGCATTCGCAAGCGGACACGTTACCTGGCATCATCAGTGACGACGTTTAACATGTCAGCATTTAATTTTTTTGTTTCTCTAACTGTTTTCGTAAGAAGTCAAAAATGAAAGATGAGTCGAGCAGCGAACGACACGTATGAGTAATTTAGATTTCCAAGAATTGTGCCAATTAATTATTTAGGACTTTTCAGGACGACTAAAGCTCTGCACTGTTTTTTTACCATTTATATTTTTGTGAAAACCATTAGTAATTTTATCGAACATAATTTGTTTACTTCTCCGACTTCTTTGCTGCTTATAAAATGTACTGACAAATTGAAGCTTCAGTAAATGGCAATTGCATGCCGGGAATATGTTCGAATTTCCATATGGTGTGGGGCTTTTCAAGCTTGATAGGAGAACACGACTTGTGGCGAACGACAACTGGAAAAAGTGAGTGATTATTGTGAGGCCACGTTGTTTTTTTTTAGTAGCTCTGGATATTTGGTGGCGTCATTTCATTTAGCCAGAGTTAAGTACTGTGGTTCGGCGGTTCCGGGTTCGATTCCCGGCACGGGCTCTCGATTAATCGAGAATTAGTCGATCCCGGGGTATTGGTGAAAATGTGCCCCTCACATAGTGCCTAAGCACCAAGAGGGGTACAGAAACTCCTGTTGTGTGAATACCCTTCAGTTATTTTTTTAAAAAGTTCACGTAAATATTAGGTATCACTTGCTCTGTGTTGTTAACAGCCTAGACGTTTTTAGAACGACCCCCGATTCTTTACTCGCCAGTTGGGGGCCATTCCTGGTCGGTCAAAACGTGGCCCCAGGCTTCGTTTCGTTCAAACGGTTTTACGCGTTTTTGGTGTCGGTCGTTAGAGACTGGTTGGTATTTTAGTTAAAAATGCTGTTTTGTAATTGTTGTTGTTTTGCCGTTCGTTTGCCGCATGTGTAGTGTGCGTGTGTAGTCTGTTTGGATGCCTTGCGTGCCGCCCCTTGTTTCTGTGACCGCCGCGGCAGGTGGACGGAGGAAGTAAATTAGAGATTGGAAATTTGGATGTTCATACTTAAGTCACTTGCGCATAGAGAGAGATCTAGAGAAAATGCTTTCACTTCCCAAGTCTGCTTCGAGTCTGTCACTGTTGTTCTAGTGGAAAAACAAGAGCTGTGGAAGTAATTGTCTGGTTCTCTGTATTCGGACCCGCTGCCAAAAAAAAATCAAAACGCTGACGTTCATGAGCGTGACTGAGAATCAATCATTTAAGAATTTAACGATAATTTTCTGGTAAACGATTAACGATAACATTTCCAGCCTGCGGAAGGAAGTCTTGTGAAGAAAGACAAACTTAAGGCATAGTATTCGAAGCGACTTTTAGAAAAGTAACATTTCTTATGAGATTCTTTTCCTCCGTGAAACATGGGTCGATATATTTGTGGCCCGTGAAAAATTTGTTTGATAAAAGTCACACATGAAAAAGAGATTGCAAAATTTAATAAATAAATAAAAAGTATAAATAAGTTTACATTGTAAAACTATTGTTGACATGTATAAGGGGGGCATGCCTCATGTGCGACATTCAATAATTTAAGAGTTTTAATTTTTTTTAATCCTGGCTTCAAGCTTTGCATAGTTTGGCTGAAATATTGATGGAATTTTAAGGGACGCAGGTTTCTGTATATAGCGATTCGACATTATTATTTATGACGGGGGGAGAAATCGAAAAGGGGAGGAGTGTGAAGGGGCTGATGGAGGGTAACGTCACAGGCGTGGGTGGTAGAAAGAGGATTTAAGTATTCCCTCATTTGTCAGGAGGATCCCCCGGATCGCATTTATCTAGCTATAGAAACGCGGAGCTGAAGCATCACCATCGCGTAATTTATTTCTAAAAAAAAAATGCCGCAGTGTTTCCATAATTAATCGATAAATAACCCATCCAAAATCGTTTCATACCGCGCCCGCTGCTTGGATATATTCGGCGGGTGTTCGATGCATGCCCGCTCTATTCAGCGTGTGTATGTTTGGGCCAGTGATGTGTAGTCCTTTTTGTGTTCCTATATGATTAACGGGGAGATATGAAAATGCGCGTTCCCCCAAATCGATTTTTGTTGCTGCAACCATTGACGGTGCGAATACGCCCTCCCGAGTCCCGTGTTCTCTCATCTCCGGATCCGGAATCTCCATCCATGAGTGGTGTGGGGGAGATTTTTCACAATATTCGCCAATTATCTAGCATTCGTTACGTCTCTTACATTGTGCTATTTTACTGAAGTTAGATCTTGTACAGTTTTCTCAACGACTTCTAACGTTTAACATCATGCATCAGTATCAAGATGTAGTCTATCCCAAACAATTTCAAATGTTTAATTTGTCCCTTTAATGAAAAACGAGTCGTCTCTTGATCGCTTACCTAACCGTATTATCATGTTTGTTGAGGAGGCTTACTAGCCTCAAAGCTCTAGGGGGCGACCTGATAATTTTGTCTAACCTTGGCTGCCTAGGTAAGGGATATTTGGCTAGTTCAAATGTCGTACAGGCAGGCAATGGTCGCATTTTACCTCTATTCCGAAAGACGACATGCGAAGGAGTTTCTCTTGTCCGAAAAATTCCGGAAGTGTATGCCGGGATTGAACCCGCGATCCGGGCATGGAAGGCCAACACGCTAACTAGCCACGACGACACTCGACACCTTGTATAGTTGAGTGTCGTCGTGGCTAGTTTTTGTGATCTCTTGTGAAAGTAGTCGCAGTAAATCCATAATTCGAAGCTCCTGTACATGAAATTGGGAAACCGCAAAATCGACAATTTTTTCCATCCTTTTTCCAAGTAGCATTGTGACTTTCTACAGTTTGGGCTCAGGAATAGGACCGGGAACCCAGGAGCATATAGATACACGTACGTGATGCCATTATATAAATGGGGGAATAGATGTTGGTGGGGAGGATTTTTTTTCTATTCCTCCGATCCGTTGCTCTGCGTCCATACATTCCCGGGTGCTTTTACTGCTCTGGGGGGGGGGGGGGGGGGGGGG
>JAQGBY010004195.1:0-17188 GCA_034698785.1 Mycogona germanica | reverse complement strand
CTAAATTTTAATTAAAAAAAAAAAAAAAAAAAAAAAAAAAATGCAAAGCGGTTCTTTCATTACTGCGAAAAGCTCCCCCTTGTAACCAGTCTTCTCTGCAGTCCCCGTGCCACTGCAACAGGATTTCCTACAGTTGTTTAGCCTCGAGGGGCGAATGCTATCATTCCCCCCTCTCAAAATGATCCATGTCCATCACATCGCACATACGATGCTAAACTCCGGCTGGACCCTTACAGTTTTCATCAATTATTAGTGACCGAACTAAAATGATATTCCTAGAGACCAAACCACGTGGGTCCCATTTAAAAGCGCTCCTAAATCAGACAGACGTCATTTCAATGCATTCCTAATTAGCGACTTTTCTGGCGAGACGAGGCTGTGCGGAGTGACGATAGCTATGCCTTTGACGTGATGTTGAGTGCAATGGCAAACTGTGGCCAAATGTTTGCACTTCGGAGATGCAGTCTGCCCATTCCGTTGCATGTTTACCGCGGCTCCAAGTGCGGCACTCTACAAACATACATTTTGCATGACTGAGACTGCGGTCGAATACTGAACGAGATGCTCTATAATTTCGACTGTGAACCAGAACATCGCAGATATCCTGGGCAGTAGCGCAGCATCAAATCATGCAAGTCATGCACCAAACCACCTATTCCTCACCAATTTCCTACAAGAATTACTAGATTCGACATAATGCTTTTACTCTGTATTGCTTTCATTAATTTTTTTCTCATAATCACTGTGGTGAATTTTATAATAGGAAATCCTGACGTGTTTAGTACTAAAGTAGATTATGTTCCACTTCAGTGCACAGACACCCGCTTGAGAGGCACGTTTCGTCAGTAACCCGGTATCGAATAAGCGAGTAGCCGAACAGGGAATCGAACCCGGGACTGTCGAGCCACTAGTCGGTATACCGACTGGGCTACGACGAATTGTACCAAAATGAATTATTTTCAGTCAGCCACTGAGCTAGTCATTTGTAGGACAATTTCGCAGAGGCGAGCAATCTTGCGTTATCATCACACAAATTTCAAATTTTAGATTAATGCGAACTGTGAATCAGGTTTTTTTAAATTCAAGTTGTCGCCAATGATACATATCATATTTAGCAACAACGTTCCCCCTCGCACAGTGCCTAAGCACCATGAGGGGGACGTAAAGCCGGTAGTGCGGTTGACTACAGTTGATTGAAAGCAAAAAAACAAATTGGTTTACTGACTCAACTACGAACCAGTTGTCAGTAAATCATCAGGTGAAAATAAAGATATTGTTGCAATACCCTGTATATAGCATAATTACCTAACATCCATGTATATATTATTTCAGCGAGACAATGATAATCATTTTTATTTTAAATTAACATAACTAATGGGCTATCCTAGTTCACATACAAGAGATCTCAACGCCAGTAGTGGGCAACCAACTGATGAAACCAACGTTTTCAGTGGGCGCCTCGGGAAACGAGAATAGAAAGCGCACGAAAACGACGGCAGAATTTCGGTTGTCGAAAAAACTTCTGTACTTCAAAACCTCGTGTCCTCCTTAGATCGAAATAGAGTAGCCCAATTTCCACCCCAATTTATCCTCTCCCCCTGGACTACCGCTGTCAACGAGTCGCACCAAATGTCTTCTAAAAATCGAGCGATCTCGCAATTTTTGAGCAGCCCTGCTTGACATGTACACAGCATAGACATGTACATGTACATGTATGACGGCCACGAGCACATGATATAGGCGCACACACACACACACAGAGAGAGAGATAGGCGGGTTGGGCGTTCATTAGCACGGTCGGGGCTTTTAGGATCATTCCCCCAGAGATGCGCGTCTGTCGCATCATCATCATCATCGTCATCGTCGTCGCCGAATCGTGAGGCTCTCCCCACAGCGGGTCTAGGACGACTGGAGTTGGTGGTGGTGGGGCGTCAGTATATACATGTATATATATATATACAGTATATCGAGTGATCGGGATATGACGAATTGCATACACACTCTAATAAACACGGACCGACTGAGCAATGACGTCGCAGCGTGCAGCTTACACAGTAGAACGAGGTGACTTAAATAGTGTTACCACGATATCGCTATTAAAAATCCTGTTATAGCGTGTCCTTGATAAGAGTTGCTAACACGGTATCTGATATACGCTCGTGTAAAATGAACATTATGAATTTCATTCCCACAGTTGTCAATAAAAATTTAAAGTAGACCTTATTTATGAATAATGTATTCAATTAGTCCAAAAACATCAACACAATAAGCCGTACCGCGGCAAAATGCATACACATTTAAATACATTGCTGTTTTCATATCGCAAATAATGGCACTTACTGGGGGCCGAAATGCGTTCGGGTGCTTCTACCATGTTTTCCGCGCACATTTGGCACAGGATTTGACGCGGCCAATTCGAGTCGAGAAACCGTTCACGATTGGAGACGACAGTTGCGTCCAATCGTCTCCCAATTTGCGCGAACTGCAGGAAGGCCCGCGGACGCCATTACCTACTCCTCTACGACACTTACCGGTGCGCATGCGCAATACGATGCCATCACCCTTTCCTTTGGTCGTATATAGGAGTTATCCCCCCCCCCCACGCACAACTCCAGCTTATAAGGTGAAAGAAAAATACGGATAAAATACACTGTAAATGGCAGCAGATATAGCGGAGAATTTTTTTTCAAGGTTATTTATTAGTGGCGGAAGCCAAAAAGGAAAACATGGCAGAGAAATAGCATTGGTGCATCAATGTTGAAGATGCGTTCGTATTCGCGGTCGTGTTAAAATGGACGGCGAAATGTTACGATGCACGGGAATAATTTTAAAAATAAAAAGTAAATTAATGGACTCTATTTATAAGGATCTTATGATGCTGAGTTTGGCAACACTGTCATTTTTAAATCTTTCAATTTAAGTGGTGGGGAAAACTGTGCGCTTTTTTTTAACGACCTTGAAGAATTGTCGATTTAATGTCAGCATCGGAAGGTATGTTAATCATAAATCTATTATTGTTATTTTGTTTGTCTTATGTTTGTTTTCGTAGTTTGTTGGGAAGCCGCATAATTCAAATTATCGAGTATCCCTTAATTAGGCCTATCAAAGAAAGATTCATCAACACGTGATGATCGGAATTGGATTGAGGTGGAGCGCGTTTTTCATGAGAACATCCTGCCATATTTCAGTAGAATACAAAAGATGACCAGACGCACTTGAAATCAATCCAAATAAAAAATGTACTCGTTAACGTGTAGAATTATTGATCGCGTGGATTTATGAATCACTAGAGAAATCACCTGGCTTCGCTTCGCTCGCAAGTCCCCGTGATATCAGCGAAAATCCTATTATTCCGAATTTGTTAGATAGCTGTCTCAGGTATTAAGCGATTTACAAATAGGAAATAAGGAAATGTGACTGACAGCATTGGTAGCACGTGAAAGAGACAGCGCCATTTTGGAGCAGTGGACACGTCATATTTAAATTTTCTGTCGAAGCGCTGTTTTTTTAAAAGAACTTCAAGTGGCTGATTTATCGAGAAATACGCAAAATTGATATCTGAAATAACTTGCGCTCGACTACAAATTTGAGAAACACACCACACAGCTCAAATTGTATTCAATTTCCTCGAAGGTCCAAAGCGGCAGGCATGCAGCATATGTTGGAACATCTTTGACAATACGGATGACATTTCGGCCATCAAGTGTGGTCACACGTTTCATCAGCACTGTCTCAACGCCTGGCTGGCTTGCAAAAAGACCTGCCCTAAATGCCGTATCGCGGTTAGGAAGCAGGGAATCGTGAAACTGTTCTTCGACGAAGTCAACGTGACCCCCAATGCGAGCTCCACGCTCCTCCGCCAGGAAATTCAGTCGCTCGAGGTACACGAGTTTCGCGGTACTTCGTTTGCACATTTTTGCTCAAACAAGTACAATTAATCTTTAACCAATTATAAATATTATTCGTGCAGTAAAAAAGGCAAAGCAAGAGTAAAATTAAATTTGATTTGGCCAGTATCGTGTCCGTTACGAGAACTAATTTGAGTCATTTTTCAGAATCACCAAACTTTGTTTTTATAAAGATGAAACATTGCACCATTGACCATTGACCCACCATTGACCATTGCACCATAAACACGTTACTGAGTATTTAAAATGGCCTATTTCAGCATATTTTATTTTTGTCGAATTCTATTGTGAATATTCAAAATTCACTTAATTGATATTTTGATTTCTTGATGACGTATGTTATCGCACCATTAGTGAAATCAATAATCTATCATTTTATAAAGAAAATAACTTGGTGATTTGGAAAACGTGTATTTTTTAATTTATTATTTCAACGTCAGCAATACAAAAGAACAAATTCTAGTGCAAATAGTAAAGTTCTACCGTGGAGGTTTTCGGCCCCTCACGTTTGCAAGCAATGTTTGAGGGACCTACAAATAATTGTAGAGGTGTCAAGTGGTCGAGGGGTAGCGCGTTCGCCTAAAAAAAAACCGTGATCGTGGTTTCGATTCCGGCCGACATCTTCGGAATTTATCGGGAGAGAGAAATTCCTTCATGCGCCTTCTTTCGGAATAGAAGTAAAATCATGACCCGTACCTGTACGTTATCGAGACGTTAAAGATCCCTTTCCTAGACAGCCTAAGTAAGGCAACATTTCCAGGTCGCCCCCTGGGGAGTTTAAGATGTTAAATCAACGGTGAAACCTCCTACTCCTAACAAACTTTTTAAAACAAGTACGGGCGCAAAAATAAGTCGTTCTCTGAGAAACGTACACGTACTTTAAATTTACAATAAATACATGCGCATTTTGCTGTTTTCCAAATTTTTAGAAAATTGTTGCTGAGAAAGAGAAGGAAATAATCGATCTCCAGACCAAGATGACAGTCAAGCGTAAGCCAAGTCAAGCCAAGCCAGTCAAGACAGTACGTGTCTCTGAATCTTCAAATTGTTGATAAGATGTTTCACACAATTTGTCTATCTTTTTAATCCATGAACCCTTTTGTAACCATAGTGGCATGATGCCTAAATTTGCTACAATAACTAAATTTGATAAGAGGACACATTATTTTACGGAAATATACAAAACACGATTGATAATTCAATTGTTTACAACTTTATGTTAGTTATAGTTTCACGGAATTTATCTTTTTGCTCCAGGCCACCCACATTCCTCATCGCGAACGAAATGTGGATTAGCAACTTTCAATCTTGGCCTTCTAATTGGTAGTTCCATCGAATGACATATTTGGGTACCTGCTGCGACGGGTGCGTTAAATTTTCAACAGGAAATTGAAATTAAAATTTGAAACTCTCCAAGTGATAAAGCTGACACTGCAACAGTCTTGAATACAAAAATAATGAGAATAGAACGTATTGAATATATACAATGTGCTGTACAGTATAATAAATTACAAGTTGTGCCCGGGACAGCGCCGGACGAAAAAAGCCGAACAGAGTCGGCGATGTGGGAGGACTAGGTAAATGAAAATCGTCATCGTTCTTGTTTTTCGTCAGTTACAGTGGTTTTCATTTTAGTTTATTCATATTAAATAATATTTATGCTTTTATTTTGTTTGAAGAGTTTGTCGCCGACTCTGTTCGTCTTCTTTCGTCCGGCGCTGTCCCGGACACAACTTGCGTTTTGAATACGTTGTTGTTACATAATATCCTTTACATTCTGCCGGAGTTTTTCTCTTAGCACTATATTTAAAATTCTGGTTTCATGGTTTCATTTCAGGTGTTTGCACAACTACCTCCGGACGTTCAACCCCAGCGAAATGAACATATAAAAGAAAAAATTTCCCTGTAATAAAAAATAATCCTACTCTGGGTGCACGAATCATATACGCTGTAGATTTACATTACAACTAAAATTAGAACCATTCTATTTGTTTGGTTGCTTGGAAATTTCCAAACAATTCCACGAACATTTTCGAAACAATTCAAGGAAATCCTAGTATTACAGAAACTAGTATTTCAGTGGCATTCAACGCTAATTTCAAATTTAAACACAGATAACTAAAATATAAAAAGGATTTAAAACATAACTATTGATATATGCATGTAGATAAGCTTCGAAAATAGTTTCTTCATAGAAAAAATATGCAAAACGTATTACGTAAGAAATCCCCCTGATGGTTGTTTTGGTTGAAATTGTACAATTCTCAGAATACTATGAAATAAAATTTAAGGTATTTGTTCACTGACTTTTGCTGGAGCACTAGGGTTTATTATTATTTTATTTGGAACAAATAATATAACGGAAATGATGTACTTGTAATTGGCATTAGGAGAGAGTACTATATCTTTCAACGAATCATTTGACGTGGTGATTGATTTATACAGAATTTTAATGTAAATAAGGTCATATGAATTTTTTCGAAGTACGATTTACAAAATTCAGTTTATTATTTTATTTATTTAGCTTCACCAGCTCGTCGTCGATTTTACACGGCTCAGTCCCGTGCTCATTTACTTATGCTTGAGTATGTTAATATGTGAAATATTATTCGACAGGTGCTAATAGTATAAAGGTGATTTAGTCGAATTCGTAAAATCAAAAATTTATATTTTTCTATTATGATTTCAGAAAGACTTTCAAATGCAACTGAATATTCTTTAAATGTCAATGGTGATTATTGGTCAATTGGATTATGCGATGAGTCTTTCACCGTAATTGATTCCGAAAAATAGCAGATACATGGATCATAATGAACTTATAAGAAATTATAAGATATGCTTTATATATTTTTAGAAACCTATTCATATGGATTCAAAGACAACAGCTGACATAGAAATTCGGAAAATTAAAATAATCTACAAAAGGCATGAATTGGTTGAGAACGGTTTTAGCTCACCCCATCAAACGAAGAACCGGTCACTTCCAAATTGCTGATAAATGAACGACTAATATCCCCCAAACAGCAAATATTGGACCACTTACTGCCAATAACAAAAACTTGGCCTTTGTCATATTTTACACTTAATTCCACAACATCACTCCCAAATACGCAAATCGAATTATCGAATGGCGGCTCAGCTGTTTTCACGCGCTAAGGGGGAAATGAAAACGAATCTGATATTATTTTGTCGGTTGGCTGTGCTTCTGCTGTTGCAATAAGCCTACATCCTGGTCATTACTATACTCTTTTTTTTTCCCAGGCACCAACGACAGTTAACAGAAACGCCAACCGCAATTAGCTCGCTGGCTACAATCCAACGAGCAACAGTGCGTTAGAGCTAGAGTTGGGCCGGTTGCAAACGATGCAAACGACAAAACTGTATATTTATCCGTTTCAGGCTAATGTTGTAGTTGGACTCAGGAAGGCGCTGCGATCGCTAAGAGACGGATGCAAAATATATGTGCGGCTCGAAGACACACGAACCAGGGGTGTGCTCAAAGTTAGACAAATTCTAGTTATTTTTTAGGTGTCAGACGATCGATGATGCCAACATTGTATTCTCTCATAGGTAATGTATTTATCACAAACCTACCAGACCCGTTTTAATGGATGATATAAGCGATCCGAGAGTCGCCCTCATTTCAAGTACAATGTTAATCTGAAAGGAATTCCTGTCTGTCTGCTCATCTAGCGCAGAGGAAATTTTGCCTCACCACATTCACCGCACCGCACAAAAGCCTCCGCCCGCCTGATAGACCGATAAATACGGTAGTACTATCATTGAAATTAATGAGCAACAGCGCTGCAATCTCAATTCACATGCACTTATTACTTTACATTGCAGAAAATCTACTAATCGGTTTGGTTTTACATCCAGTCTCACTGGTAATTGCTCGTAGTGATTCCGGTTTGTGTTCAACCCTAAATAGTTCTAGCCATTAGTTGATCGACGTGGAGGTGCAATCAAAGCGACTGGAAAGTTAAACGTCTTCAGTTTTCCAAGAGCTGTGCCACTCCCATCCCAATCAAGTCACTCTATTACACTTATAACACCGAATTGTTATTTTCCTTGAACACTTCGCACCCGGGGCTCAGCCATTTGTAGCCATGAGTTAATTCGCAATTGCACCGTAATTGTTTTCACCCATTATTAATTTTCTTCTTCGGTCATACAGCGAGCCAGGGCAACAACAAGATCAAATAAATTAATTAGAATATGACTGCTAGAGAGAAGCGTCGTAACATGTTGAAATTATGTAACAAATACACGACGCCATTGAAAGACTTGCATAATGAAATTGCAACATGGATTATTTGTACACGTAATAATACATTTCTCCTCAATCAATACGAAACTATGAGCTCAGCCATTTGTAGGAATGATTTAATTTGCAATTGCGACGTAATTGATTTCGCACATTATTACTTTTCATCTTCGATCACACAGCAAGCCAGGACAACAACAAAATAAACTCAATTAATTAAAATATGACTGTTATAGAGAAGCGTCGTGAGATGTTCAAATTATTTAACAAATAGACGACGCCATTTAGACGCTTGCATAATGAAATTGCACCATGGATTATTTGTACACGTAATTCTGTAATTAATACATTTATTCTCCTGACCTTATACGAAACACATTTTCATGTTGCATTACATGTTGCATAAATCGATGATAAATTAAAGGGAACGCAAGTCCACAATAGCTGGACCTAACAAGCGATTGCCTTCTGTGTCTGTGCGTGACAGTTATTGGCGCCCTCTGGTGGCCTACTATCAATAGTACTCTTATTTTAAGACAATCTCCAATTACACGTTCGCAGAGCCCCCAAGCGTTGAACTGGAATTTTTTATGAATTTGGCGTTTGGCGTCTCAACAGGCTACACTTATAAATTACCTCCACATGTCAACCGAAGAAATGCGTGCACCACCTTGTAATAAAACCCAGAGTCCAGAAAATCATACACCTATTGTGGCTAAAGTTGGCAAAAAAAAATTAGAGGCTACTATTCGTGGCAACAAGCACTTCATGGATCCTCTTCGTCTATATGCGGCTAGCTAATTATTTTCCTTTGAGACTTTGACATTTGCCCAGCACAAAGGAGTTGGGGGAATAGATATAGCGCACTTATAACAACAGCATCGAAAATGTCACGCGTAATTTCCATTATATGCGTCCTAGCGCAGGACCAACAAACACACACATCCAGTGTATATATCTATATATATATATATACTGTACAGGTACAAGTATACGTACAATATATAGCTAGAGTAGATGTGTCGAGAATAATCTCACCGTACCTTTCACGCATACGTGTATGTGTGTATAGGGCTATTAACGCGCACTCCCTCCTCCTAACAGGATACTACATTTCGTAACTGTCAGGGGGTCGGCTGGATTTGAGGAATGAAATCGAACGAGTGGAAAGACAAACCATGCATTTCGCCTACAAACTCATCAACGTATTGACGACCTAATAACAAGTGAACTTGAAAGTATTGTCATTCATTATCAGGCGAAGATATCAAGTTTCGTCGCTTTCGAATATAAATGATCGCACGCAATCGCGTTGAAATTTGAATCTGACCCCCCCCCCCACACCCCCCTCTAAATTAAAAACGTGTTCATTCTGTATGGATATATTGTGCGCCTCCATTCCTCCCCTCTTATAATTGTGACGAGCTCGCCAAGTACTACCGCGCCCCCTCCTTTGCCAACACGCGTGTTTCACGTATTATATAGGGCTCTCATTAATTATGGGGACGTTGAAAGTGTGGCGTGCCCCGCGGCAAAAAAAATCTACCGACCGCTCTGTAGACGTGCAAGACTTTTATAGTTGCTGCGTGTGTGTGCAGTAAAGTGCAGAACCGACGTTCGTGTCGCCATCTACTCTGTATATATATATGTGCAACGAATAATACGTAATAGGTGCCGACGCCACACTTGCGTTCACGTGCTTAAGTGTTCTACTAAGACGGTGACGGGAATTCGTGTGGCGACACAACCTTCTTCCGCGCAATTTCCACTTTTTTGAGCCGCAACAATTTATGGGAACTTTTAGGTGATGCATCAGTTGGCAGCATTGCTCGCCCGTCGACGTTACAGCTGCTTGGGCGTTGTTTTAGCAGTAATGAAACGCCGGCCAAAACCAATAAATTCAATAGCAATCTATTTATAGACGCACTGCTGTATAACAATTTATCACGTTGGCACGGTTCCAGACCATATGGAATCTTTGATAGAATTTTTATAGCAATTTTTCTTTCTCTGCAATTCTCTGTAATCGCTGCAGTGCTGCTTTATGCACTTTTTAATTTTTACAAAATTGGTAATAAACGTTAATTTGAATACGCGAGATTCTCAGGTCGTCTAACCTTAATAAAAATACAATACTCGGCAGTGTTTCAGTAATTTATAATGACTCATTATTTAACTCTCAATATTTTATATTAATTACAATAATATCAAATATTTTAACATTCAAGAGTATTGAATTCGCTACTTCAAAACTGTACCCAACCATTCCTTTTTACAACAAAATTATTTTCACCGATAGTTCTTTATCTAATATCTTCGATAAAGATTATTTATTTTACTTACACTGTGCATTTATATACTCGCAATGTCAGACCACATTTCCTCCTGGTCGATTTTACCTTCTATAAAATTCGATCAACTTTAGAAAGTAGCTGAACGTTCTTGGTCGCCATTTCCATATTAAACACTTTATAATGAGGAATGCTGCACAGTTCATAAAAGCTAATTGGGCAACTAAAATATGATTTAATAGGCAATTACATTTTCAAAAGAATTTGCATTCCCCTCTCTCTCTCTCTCTCTCTCACCCTCCCGCCCATCTCGGCATATGAAAATTGAAGCCTGTTGGTGTCTTTCGCCGCTGCCATTTTCGCAGACAGAGCCACAAACTCCCACTAAAAATAGTTTCACACGTTAGTTGACATTTAATGTCGACCATAAAAGCCAAGGCAGGGCCGAGGATAACCTGAACGAATAAGTTTGTCTCATTATCTCGATTAATGTGCTAGAGTCTAAAACCTGTTTCGTTACTTCCAAGTCAGGCACTACGTAATGATGCAGTTAAACGAGCATACCTCGTACAACACCCAATAACATCCCTATGTTCGCAGCTGGTATTGTTAAGCAGATTTATCTATTTTCACATCAATTCAACATTTTACAGTCATTATTTTTGTCATTGGTGAAAGCCCATGAATGGAAAATCGAAATATGTAAGAACTAAACTATTATTAGATAACCATGTAACATGATATCACGTATAAAGATTTTTTATGAGCACATAATATCAAGTGGATTTGGAATAAAATGTCATCAAATAATATTCGCTTATAAAGAAAGTGGACTTTGTATCAAGTTAAAACATCATCCAGATAGATATCCATTGATTTCTATTGATTCCTGATTTTTATCCAGATCCATACAACTCTGCCCTATATTTGTTCTCGTTTGACGATAAGTACCGATCGGTACTGGCAGAAGCTACTAAAATTTAATGTAAATTTTGTTGAAAGATCTATGAAATCGATTACGATTAGCAGGAGAGCATAGTATTCGATTGCTGGGTATTACATGTAGCGCCATGAAATAACCATAGACTAAAAATAAGTAAAGGTCGACGATAATAAAAACATAGCAGAACAAATACGGGACAGAAACAGTGGAAAAGTCTACGAGATGGCGAGGTTCTATAAATAAAATGATATATATAAACTGTAATTTGAGAAACATGTATGTGCCTTCATCATAATCCTACAATTGGAATAAAAATTAAGATTTCGAGACCATACCTACGGACTTGCAATAACGATTTCGGGAGTTGTTTTGTCCTCCTTCACTTCCTAAAATCCATACGAGGTAGGTAAATTGAGAAAGGGGTAGAAGGTTAAAGAGGGCGATGTCAATTACGAACAATAATAATAATAATAAATAGGAGGAAATGGAAATGCATGTCTTGTATTTTTATATACATGTTTAAAATATTATAGTTCATATATTATTTTATTTATGGAGCCTCGCCAGCTCGTCGTCGAGTTTACACGGTTTAGGATATTCCGTATTTGTTCTGCGATGTTCTAATTCGTTATGTTTGTTACATTTTAAAAATAGTAATATCTTATAAAGTTACGTTAATTTTCAGCACCATTTATTTAAACAAACTCAACTCGAAACCTATGTTTTATTAATCAGAAAGAAATTACACATGGTAATAAATATAATTTAATAGGATATCCACCATAATATTCTTAAGAAAATGTCCTCCAAATATTTTCGTATAAAAATATAACGGGTGGCTCGCTTTCAGACCTTTCCTTTTCCCGTCAAGCGGAACTATAGTGTATGATGTACATGCACGAGTAAATTCGTCGCCAGTGAATTCGAAAACACACGAAGGGCGATATAAATTTTTAATACCAAATTCAAATGTTCTTATTGTCTTTAGACTTTATCTCCCTCTTGCCCCCTCAATATACTTGTATGCGAGACTAGCGAAATTACGAAACTGGTGCACAGAGCTTTCTTTCGTCCCATGTGTGAACACATCGTCGGGGTCTCAAACGTAATCCTCAATGTCGACGCTTAAACAAGAAAAGAAAAAAAAGAATGGCGGACCTGACAGTTCCGCTAATGCGTGCATGGACCGTGAAGAAATGTAAAAACAAAGATATTGTGTGTAAATCTCGGGCTGTAACTTGCAGCGGAATCGACAGCTGGTGTCACGATAGAGATTGCCATTTCACCACTCACAGTCTCGCTTCGCATCATCAATCATTACTTATTTACGAAGTGCTACTGATGGGTTTGGAAATCAATATCAATGCTGCCATGTCTTCTTTATACCAACCGGAAATGTAACACAGAGAGAGAGAGAGACGAATGTGAAAGACATTGATCTGAAGCAATTTTTCTTGTAAAATATTTGATAAATACAGATGACCGGCCCCATATAATTATTTTTGAAATATACAAATCGTCGAAATTATTTTCAGTTGTGATTTTTCAGTTCAGATGTGACAATTCAGTAAAAATAGAATGCAAATATTAGTTTTAAAAAAAGAGAGGGCGTCAATAGAGTTTTAGATGTGGTTGCCCTTTTAAATAAAATCAATGAATTGTTTCAGGACTTCATTTTACCGTCCAAATTTGTAACGCTCTTCAATAAATTAGAAATCATTTTAAAAAACAATTTCAATACTGAGTGCGACGTATGTCTGATGAAAATACTTCGCCCTGACCTGATCCACAGCCGGAACACTGTAGAGAGATAGTGACGGATGTGATATCTAATTAACCCGAGTGCGCATCAACCCGACTTGGCATCTCAGGAAGCCGTCCGCGACCTCTCATCTCCTGTTTTATATTACCAGTGTCCCGAGTAATCGCAATTTCCATGAATGTTTTATCTTCGAGCGTTGCTTCTCCCTCCTCTCTCTGTCTATACGTGACCATTTATTATTTGGTGGGCCTCTACGTAATTTAAAGAAGACAATCCAATTTGCCACACACACTCTGTAACACCAGCATGCGATTGCTCGTACATCGTTTATCAGATATATGTATCTATACTCATTGGAGGTGACGTCGACTTATTGTTATACTTTTACACCTATACTCTTACATGGGCACGTCCACTGTGTTTAAGGATTTACGCCTGCCTTTAGAATCTAATATCTCATATTTATAGACGCGCTGTAACAGCACAATCCCGCGAAGAGTCTCGCAATAACAGACTCATCCCCAAAAATCACAACCCGTCATCATTGATGCAACTATAGAGTATAATGAAACTGTGTACAACTATTGGTTCGCTTTACATCACTGCTGATTGGCTGGAACCAGACAGTCTGCTTGTGATGCAATATCACAATCTACAATTGGATACAGAATGACTAAGACAAATACACACGATGGCATGTGTCATTAAAATACTATTCTATATTGCAATCTACCCGACCAACGCTAGAACAAAGTACAACCAACTGATTACAAACTCCACACAGTGTCACTAGTGCTGTTACACAAAACAACTGCACGATTCCATTTTTAATTGTGTCACGTAGTTCGTCATGTACCGGTAATTTATTGGTCATTCATGCTATACATAATTTAAAATTATTTATGTTGTGAAAATAATAACCAGCCCATGGAATCAAATCAATGTGACACTAGTTATTGAATATGCTACAATTAGAAAACGTTTTAGTAGTGGAATTCGCTGTGACAAGAATTAAGTAATGGTCCAAATCGGTATTTTTAGAGTCTATAATAAATGAAAAAAATGGTATCGTCCTTAGCAAGCGGTACTTTGATCTAGCTGTTGTTAACAGTGGGTGCACTGAAATCATTGGAAGCGACAGAGCACCCCCGGCCTTCATCTGGCTGCTTTAAAGGAAGCAACATGTAGGTCGTAACGCGGTTTGAACATCGCATATCGCGTAGCGCAATTGGGCCCGTACGGATGTGTCTAGGCTTACGTCCTGTTTATGTGTCTAACTCGCGGAACAAGTATTGGGGTTGCGTAGTCTCTTTCACTCTCTCTCTCTTTCTGTCTCGCCCATCTCATGCTCGGTCTCGCATTATTCCTTTTGCTACAGTAGGCCCAACTCACCTGTTGGAGGAACAAAGATACGATGTCGGTCATGATGTGAATCTTTCTTCTCCTCCTTCTCCTCCTCCTCCCTCCCTTCCTCTCCTCGAAGAAGAAAAATCCTTTGCTTCTAATCAGATGACGGAGTTAATATTTCTCTGGGGAGACAGTTGATGGCGATGCGATAAAAACGGGATTGGCGACGATTTCGAACGAAGCGACAAAAAAACGATCCTTTGAAGCAAGAGATGGGATTGGGGAGCTGTCGCATTGCACGGTATGTCAGAATGTAGCTCGAATTATTTGACACAATTTTATTTAGATTTCTTCACCGACAGTAAATCGATTGAGATTATCGGATAAATCTACAATTGTACGCGATATATGAATAAGAACGATATGTAGCACGATCTTTCGTCCGAACGTAATCTGATGCGAAATAATGACGAACAACGTGTCAATTAAATAGATATTAACCCGATTAAAAATAATGGAGCTATCACAAGATCTACAAAATAGATTGATAGTAGCGTACGTTGAGACAGTGAGTTCCTTCGGTGGCAACGAATGATCGAAATCTGTGATCGATTTTTCAATATGTCACAAAGAATCTTTCGGATTTTTGACACATATGGAAAGTACCACGCCCGTTATGCAGTCGAAATTATTGCCGATGGTACACTGGTGGTGGTCGTGGTGGTGGTAGTGGTGGGGACCGAATCCGATCGTCGTAATATTTTTATGATTGACCCCGCAGAATCGTTGACCTACTGGTTGATAATAATCAGGCCAACACCAGTTCCGGCACATGGGACGCGGAAAACTCGTTCGTCTCTATTCTGTGCCGACTAGATGCGCCGCCGCGTCATGTATGTTAGTGGGTCTTCGTCTCTGGAGAAAAACACGGAAACACTGGTGGCTGGGGCTGGCACTAGTCTCGCAGGGTAGGCGAAGAAGCAGAAGAAAAAAAATGAAGTTGTAATATATAGTTTTTGCGCCCGCACAGTCATAAGCGGAAAGACTTGGAAGAAGAGCGACTTCACAATAAATTCGAGTACATTTTGGTTATGAGACGTATTCGCGTTTATTTATACACATATGCATGCTGGCTGAGTGTCTACGGGTGCGCGTCATCCCTATATGGAAGAGTTTATGTGTTCGGAGGCAGTAAGTCACTTAAAAATAGTTTTTCTTTCATGACGCGCGTCGGATGGACATTACGTTTTGTCTTTTATTGGGTGCAAACCGGGAGTGAGTGTGAAGAAACGATGTCCCGTTGATGAGAAACAAAATGTCTGGTTAAACACGAACTATTTGATTGCCGACGGTTGATACGTCACCTCACCTCGAATCGGATCACACACCGTTAACGACGATAAACAAATTCGGTTCGTGCAAAACGACGGCTGTCACAATAAATTATCGCGCTGTCTGGGGTTCGAACTCGCGATCGTGGATCAATCGTACAACAGGGGAGAAGAGAGAGCACATTGGATACAGGAATTATCCGTCGTGTGGCGTTTGGTGCTGGACTGGTCGGTGACGTTAACCAGGTGGTGATTTGATAGTTTAGTGACCGACTCGCACGATTGAGATTGAGATGAACTTTTCGGCTTCCGTGAAACTTCTCTCTCTCGGTCAAAAACCGTAGATCTCGGTTGAAGATGCTTGTGGAGAAAAAGTAAAACACGTTCTCTTCGTTTTCTATCTCTCTCTCTCTCTCGGCGCTGGATCGCACGGAATGATGCTGCGTTGCTCTAACCGCCAGCAGCTTTTCTGAAGATCTGCTCGGAACACCGGAGTGTGCTCACTCTGCGCGGCCGGAGTAAAAACGTCACAGGACGCCAGCGAGCAGCCAGCACACTCTGCGCTCGCTGCACTGCTGCGCGGCAGGCAAGCCAGCTTACGGGCGGAGCTTTTATTGGCTGACTGTGTTGACGTCGATAGTTTATTCCCACAACTCTCTTTCAAGCCCTGTCTCTCCCTCTCTCCTTGGCGAAAAACACCAACACCCCCCGCGGTGTGTGACTAGAGCACGCACGCAGGTTAGGATTGAACTTGACACAGCGTTGCGGTATGTGTGTGTGTTCCATGTGTTAGTAGAGTGCGTGTTCGCCCTCCCGGGTTCTCTCAAAAAGCGTTCTTTTTTTTTTTTTGGGAGTGGGAGGGAGTAAGTAGATTCCCGGGGATCCGAATGTCAGGTGACCCTGGCCAGGACCAGCTGACATTTAGTGGAAAGGGCGATGACAGGTGATCATCGATGATGAATGAGGAGACCGATTCGACGGTGCGCCGAAGCATCATCATCATCGAAAACAATTAACCGGAAAATTGATTTCAAGCTGTTTCTGTTAATAGGGTTTTCTATTATTTGTCGATGCAAATAGGTAAGGGCGTGCGCGACACATTATTAAAAATACATCACGTTGGCGGCAAATGCATTGCTGTGTGCGATCAATCCGCTAAAACATGAAGAGCGATGTTTCAACACGAATTGTAGCACCGAATTGAACACTACTACATATACGAAATGGTGAATTCGGGACAGGCCGAATGAAAAAGACGAACAGAGTGGCGAACTCGCTTTTATAATAATATTTTACTATTATTTTAATTAGAACTGGTAATTGCGATAAATATAGAGTT
>JAQGBY010004194.1:0-17189 GCA_034698785.1 Mycogona germanica | reverse complement strand
GTGTGCGAAGGTGTGCGATGGAATTTCTCTCGCCCGAAAAATTCCGAAGGTGCCGACCGGAATCGAAACCGCGATACTACCATAGAAGGAAAACACGCTAACCATTACGTCACTCGACACCTCTCGGCATATCTCTAAATATTGCTCTCGTTGAATATCGTTACTATTTTTTGCGACGCCCTGTATGTGTTCTTTAATGATCGTTTCATAAAAGCTCCGCCCGAATTTGGCAAATTGTAGAACACCGGTGCAGTGCGGTACAGCGATGACCGGGCTGACTGACGCATTGCCATGTTCGCGTGTTCCGCTCGTTGACACCGCCTATTTCACCTGAGGTCTTGGTAATGGGGACATAATTTGATTATAGATCCTGGTACTAGCACGGTGACGATGTCAGTGAAACAAGAGGACAGGAACAGCAACCCTGGTCAAATTTAACAATCGGTTTGAGAAGTTGCGAACAAAGCAAAACTGTAGCAAAATGCTGTGATGGGGGTTGCTATAAAAATTGGCGGCTGCGTCGTTTAGCGCCAGTGTCTCGCCGTCCCCTTTTCCCCGGCACATTGTTTATTATCTATTCATCAGGGACGACCTCAATTTGTGTCTAAATAGTTACATTAGCCGCATATAAAAGAATGGCGCGGAATTGCATTCAGAGAACATCGAGTGTATACCTTTAGTCAGAAACGGCAGCCTCCAGTCCCTCGGGGTCCCGGGTACGGTTTTAATGTAAACAAAGCGGTGGCTTCCGTACACAAACGAATGCAAAATTAAAACAGCCCGTGGCCAGTTGTGCTGGGCTTTTAGTATGTCTGGAAAATACTGTTTCCAAGCCCCGTCGCTCTTTGTCGATCCGAACTTCAATAGTCGGTCTAACAGTTCGGCCCACCTATATGTTCCACCTTTTCTATTCATCTTGATGAAACTATGTTTGGTTTGGGTCTAAAGTGGCGAGGCGAGGTCAAACTCCTATTTGGGAGAATCTTTATTTTTGCAGCTAATGGAATAACAAATGGCATTCTGCAAACACGACGGCCCGGCTTTATCAAAGGCGCCTACCATGAACGCGAATGTCGGTATCGGTTATGCTGATGAGGTTCGATTTTTGATTGGAGAAGCGTTCGTATTTTGGTTTTCAACTATAGTGAATATCGTGAGATTCTGTTACATTTTCGGTGCCTGAGCACTATTTGGGGGGTGGGGGCCCTGGAGTCGAATAAACGAGAGCCAGCGTCAGGACCGAGAATCGAACTCCAAGCCCAACCAACTGAGACCGATTGAGTAACCGAGTATCGGGAATGGAGCTGACGACGCGACAGACAGGAAGTAGAGCGGAAGACCAAGAGACGGACTCAGAAAAAATATGGTCGTTCCGGCAACTGAGTAACTGGTGTCTGGGGTTTTGGCCTAGCCTTAGCCGAAACCAGACGCGGTGCGGATTGAACAAGTTTTACGACTTTCTTGGCAGCTGATGGTTTCGTCGTAACGTCATCCGGCCATCGTGCTTTGTCTTTCCCACCTGAATTCAACTCACTTTCCAGTCTTCGTCTCCTCGACGCCATCTCTGTGTCTTATCTTGGACTTTTAACGTTGGTTGTGTGTTGCTTGGGGGTGCGGAGACACAAGTCTCATGCAACAAGCAAAGGAGGTTTCACTATTGGAACTATATATTCAGACTCACATTATTTAATTGTGGACACACTACTATATTAAATGCTAGATATTCTCTGTACATGTAATTAATCGAACTGCAGAAATCCATGTAGTGAATTAATTGTTTAATGTACTGTATGTACTGTGACGCGATATATTTTTATTTTTACATTTCTAATCGTCAACAGTGGAAAAGTGAAATTTCAATAGCATATTCTTTATTCGCTCTAGGTATTTTGTTTTTAAAAATTTGTATTCTAGGTTATATCGTCGAATATAAATATTTTGAGCGAACATAATTTTCCGGAAAGATTAGCAAACAAACTTGCTCATTATTCAAGCGTCGTGCTGCGCAGCTCTAGAAAGGTCGTCAGAAAATTTGCGCAACTTTGCCCAAACCTTCAGATCTCACATTTATCTAATTACATTTTTCTGCATATTAAATGAATCGAAAATCTGGAATGACGATATTCTCTACGTGCGTGTATATATGTATATCTAATTTCAACCTACGTGATCCTGATACCCCATGCATTATTAATAAATACGGAAACAAAGTCGGCTTGCTTGAATTAAACCTTCGAGCTCAGTTTACGCGATAGATCATTTCCCCATTTGGCTGCATGGAAATGTCATTTTGTTTAGTAGAAACACACATGTGAGTGCGAAATCTCCAACAAAGCTGGTTAAAAACGTTCCACGGCAGGTGCGGGTCAGACCCAAACATGATGACATTTCCATGGAGCCAACTGTGAAATGATCGATCGTGTAAACCAGGCTTTTCTGAGTGTCTATGAATTCGCATGAAAGATCATTTGCAATTGTAACGAATAACCGAATATTATTGTACATGACATTTCAGTTTCAGGTTTCCCCGACCGCTTCAGTTCAACTTACCCGCAATTTTAAACTTAGGAAATATTAAAATTATTTGCTTACGATTGATTTTGATTCAAATATATTTAAGATTATTTTATTAGTTGGTTTGATCAATTTTTTACCACATTTTAAGTGATTCACAATTATTAGTATTCTTTAAAATATTCCCCCTGTACACCGTATTCTGGCTACATTCAAATATTTAATGGTTGATGCATGACTTCGTTGTTTGAATGTAATCCTCATTATAAATTCTAAAATGTCGCTGTTGGATTGATACAACTGCTGTATCTGGTGCATTCATCTTCCTCGAAAGGCATCTCGATCTCGTTAAACTGAATATTGACGAATTTCGTGAGTACCAGCATTGATTTTCCCCAGCATTGATTTTCCATATTTACATGAATGCATTATTTCTTCGTTCTCATGTATTCTGCATCATATCAGATAACTGATTTTGCTATGGAAAAATATGCGCAAATCAATATTTTAAATTGCCACTCGGTCGATTGGTTTCGTGTTTCCCAAAAAAATTGAAAGAGGTCCAATAAAGAAGTGGCTGCTCGAGTATCATTTAGACATCGATGAATGAACACTCGTCCTGATAATGCGTGGAAATGAAATAAATGGTCCGAGCGTATTTTTGGGCTGAACCGTTTGGTGATTGGCTGAAAGTGTGTTGCCAGCCACAACGGTTGTTCTCTTAAATGTACGACTCGTCGAAACCCAGTTGGTATTGCCACTGACTGGTTCGGCGGTCCCGGGTTCGATTCCTGGCGGAGGCTCTCGATTATTCGTTTCCAGGGTACTGGTAAAAATGTACCCCCTCGCATAATGTCTAAGTACTAAGAGTGGTACAGAAACTCCAGTAGTGCTATTCATTATATTGATTGAAATTTTAGAAAATAAAAAATTGGCGTTTACACAAATAAGAGAGAATAGGAGCCTAGTAATCGGAGCTTCGTGTTGTGGTCGGTGGAAGTCGAAAAATTCAAGGAGCGACTCCTAGGAGCGATTGTCACTCCCACCACAAATAAATAGAAGTGTTCATATTTTTTAAAGCTCCAATCAACTGTAGTCAACCGCAGTACAGGCGTTCTGCACCCCTCATGGCGATTAGGCATTATGCAAGGGGCACGTCCAGTACCCCGGGATCGAAATTTTTTTCGAGAGCCCGCACCGGGAATCGATCCCGAGACCGCCGAGCCACAGTCAGTCGCAGTCTTTCGTCTTTCAGTCGGCTCTTTTCCGGTATAAACCGCACTTTATTCGCGCCCCCTCATCGTGGTTACCTTTTGGGAGAAGGGAGATGATGTCTTGCTGCTGACTAGATCTACCTTTTGACCTATCGCCACGTTTGACGACGCACTCGAATCGTCTGGCCACAAGGGGCGCTGACTGATCTCGGTGGTCATAACTTGCTCGTGTTGTTTGGCATTTGCTGTTTCACCTCTTGTGATCCAGGCTCGGCAAGTGCGTGGAAGCCCAGAGCGGCTCGAGGCCCAACGTTCTAATTGGATGGCGGCATAAAGCCGGCGCTAATTGAGAGGCCGCGCCCGGCGGCATCTTAATTGGGTGGCCCCACCGCCCACCACCCCACCAACTGACCGCCTCTTTCACACTTCCCCTTCCAACCACCTTCAAACCAACGGCTAGAGGCCAGTGTCACTGGGACCCCTCAGAGCCGGTTAATAAAACATGACCGACTGAAATAAAAGTACCATGGCTGTGAACGTCATCCGATACGCCTGTGGCGATACTGACGAATGGGGCGCGTTCACCTTTTCACATTTGCCAAGTACCGGAAGAACTGAATGTAGTAGCTTCTTGTATACAGTACATAAAATATGGCAGATTTTGCTTCTTCTTCTCATGTCCTGAGACGCCAACCAGATTGTCGTTCATCATTCTGTTCACTTGGCGTCATTCTTGTTACTGACTGAACGAATTTGTCACTTGCACTCGACATAGTCTGCTTTCTTTGGTTGTAAGACTATTTTAGGGCCTCTCGAGAACTTTTCTTGATTTTAATATTCGTACTGTAGATCCATTACACCGTTGCTGACTTTGCATTTCTCGAATACGTCTTTTTGTTTCACTGCGCAGACAACGTTATCATTCGCAGGCGAATCTGCATTTCGTCTTCATTATATAAACGATGACAACGAGTAATAAATCATAAATCCTAACATCCTAAAGTTTTTCCAGCCATGTGCGTAGACTAATGGAACATTTTATCAATGTATTTCATCAGCGGACCGGTAAAAGGGGGCCGATAAATCAAAAGTCGCCTTGCACAAAATTCGTCACAGCCAAATTTTTTGATTTGTGATGTTGCAAGTAACCCATTCTTTTAACGCACCAATTTTTTGCCGTCATCATTGTACTGTACAGTGTACATATACACACATGAATAAGTCGATCTTTACCAAAGTCAATATTCTCTTTACTAGCAGCCAAGTTAGTTTTTATGGGTACAGAGACATAAACCACGGATTCTAAAAACAAAGCCGTGATTCCCGCGTTTACTCGAATCACATTTCAACTGACCTTTTTTCGCCCGAAAATGATATTCTTAAGTGAATGTGGATTGGAATTTTTCAGGCTATATATGTGGGGCCGCGACTGCATAACTTTGTTTAGTTCATATTTCATATTTTCCCTGTCATCTTATTGGCTTTCGATCGATGGCTCGGAGACACCGCTGAATTGGCTTACATCGAATACTGGCGGAGGGTAGAAAAGGGGGGATAGGTGGACGGACGATTGAGATATAAAACTCGTTACTTTTATCCCCCAAAGTGGTTTTAGTTTCTCGGAGAGAGTTTTATTCGCGATTTGAGTATCGCCCTTATGCAAGATTGAGGAGGGAACCGAAACTCTCTCGGGACCCTTGTATCCATTGTACTCGCAACACCAGCAGCATTCAATCTGATACCAATGGTGGTAGGTCTTGGTCAAAATGTAAACTCGATTCTGCGTCAAAATCACTTCGTTGACTAAAGACCATCTTTAAATATCGGCAATGATGCTGGTTGAAAAAAACTTTTACACATTATTCTGTATTAACACCTAAGTTGTAACCCAGTTGGTTTAGCGACTGACTGTGGTTTCGGCGGTCCCGGGTTCGATTCCCGGCGCGGGCTCTCGAAAATTTCGATCTCGGGGTACTGGTCGTTCCCCCTCGCAAAGTGCCTAAGCACCATGAGGGGGACGTAAGGCCTGTAGTGCGGTTGACTACAGTTGATTGGGGGGAAAAAAGTAGTAGTAGTAGTAGTTGTGAGGTCAGGTGATAACAAGTTCAATTCCGGGCCGAGTCCTCTGAAATTTTTGAGCTTTATTGGGAATGCGAGTATCGGGCAAGTGCTGACGTCACGCCTTTCGGTTTCTCAGAGGTCTCGAAACTGAAGTAGCGGATTGAGGGGATCGGATCTGACAGGTGCTGCTCTCTGGTGGCGGGCGAGTATGTTGCTGCTGCCCCGTGTTGAAAGGCAACCATGCAATGCAGCGGTCTGATTGCATCGTGAATGATGATGGAAATAGAAAATCATGCTGACCTGTCACAGAATTCGTGCATTTTCGTTCAAATTGAGCTGACGGCAAAGTGTACTTGTATCGATATATCAGTGTCATGTTCAATATAAATATTTGCCGAAGATGCGTACGCAGTTCGTCACTCGTCGATCTCCCATTGTGCTCTTTCTTTCAATAAATGTTACATGTACAGTAGTATATTGCAGACACTTTGTCGCTGCTCTTCATCTGTCAATAGCAAAAAGAAAAACAGCAATTTCCTCATGAACCGTCTGCCTGTCTTGTTTGAAATATCGCGAAAACCTAGAGCACAATTAGATAATTGTAGTACGCTTCTTGGCAGTTGAAAAACTGATGTAGGTAAAGTGGGGGATGAATACTTATGACTCGGGGCCACCTACTAACCCCCCACTAGCTAACAATTTGAGGATGAGTATTTGAAGAGGCGGGTGATCAGTGTTTCAACAATGCCGAAGCAGATGATCGATTGTTTTTAGGGGGTGGTGAAGGGGGGGGGGATAGGAGGGAGCAGCGCTTTCCAAACCTCATCGCTAATGGGAAAAATGCCTCCCCCTAAATAATTTCAGTTAAAGTCTGGAGACACTTTACCGGCACGACAGACAACACATTTACCAGAACTTCAAACAAGTGTAATCGTCTTTCTTTCCATTCACCAGCCAATTTTTTTGTTCCTGACAAGTTCTTGTTGGCTTAAATCGCTGAATAGGCTCCTGTGAATAACTACGTCCCCATCCGTATAATACATTAAAAAGCGATCGACTAAAGGGGACTGTGTACGGGAGGTTGAAATAATTTATGCATGTTTTTATTATGCAAACCGAGTCTTTGGAGATTAGTAGCGGCTCGTTTCACTTTTGCGCAACTGTCTTGATGGGACTCTGTATAATTTTAATACTATACGGGAAGGCCAACTTTCTTACAATTTTTTCCACTTTCTCCACAGGAATTACAGTAAAATATAATCTTCTACAACGCTCGCCGACGTGTTTTCTACGAAACATGTTTGTGTGTACTTCATTAGTCCTAATTCGGATATTTAATTAATTTTGCTCGGCTGACGAGTTTAGCGCTAGATTGGTGTGTTCGTGGCCAAGAGCGATCTGCATGTTAAGTGGGTCAACAGGCGATTGCAGGCGGGTGCATCCGGGATGCCTCTCTACTCCTGTTTGAGTGGATTGGTGAGTTGAGTGTGAATTATTTATGGCTCGAATTCTATGAATTTTTTATGACGGAAATTGTTCCGAGTGAGTAGTGTGTGTGTGTGTGTGTGCATTTTCTGTCCAACAAGTAAGGCACACGTAAATAAATGATACACCCCAAAAATGTTCTTGTTGCAAATTTGGTATTGCTGTTGCGATCACCAATGCCGATGGTGGTGCCCTCTACACTAGTGTTGTGACGTCTCATCCCCACGTAACTCGGCACACAACAAGACTAGAATCGTGATAAAGGCGACGAAACATTCCCACCTAAACCTAAACCACCCATGAAGAAATCCGAGCTATTTTCTCTCCCCGGTTCGGTCTCAGCCGCAACTGTTGACATCCATTCCATCTGCACCCCACCGACATATCGTTTTTCAAATCTGCGCCCATGTAAAATTACGGCATTCCGAATAACAATGCGGCGGAACAATAAATAATAGGGGGGCGGGCGATATCGCGTTCGTCGCGGCCGGGCGCAGAACCGGGACGCGATCTCTGCCGCGTGCGTGAAGCGAGCACAAGTGCTGCTCCCGACCAACGGCAATCACTGCGAACACGGGTGCTTCACACGCTGAACACGTCCAATGTACTGAGAGAGTGAAGCGAGCTTAGAGGTGTCGCGTGATCGAGAGGATAGCGTGTTTCCTCGTGGCCAGTGATCGTGGTTTCGATTTCGGCCGACACCTTCGGAATTTTTCGGGCGAGAGAAATTCCTTCACACTCCTTCTTTTGGAATAGAAGTAAAATCAGGACCCGTGCCTATATGATATCGGATCGTTAAAAAATCCTTTACTAGACAGCCTAGGTTAGGCTAAATTTCCAGGTCGTCTACCAGGAGGGTTTTATGATGTACAATCAACGGTAAATTTCCTTAATAAGCATTTTTTTTAAAAAAGAAACGCGCCTGCTAAAAATGATCCTGCGCATCCTCAGAGTAGTCCTGGTTTCCGTCATGCGATCTGCCAAAATGCAACAAAGATTTCCTGTAAAATATGAATATTACACAATGCGTATAGAAAAATGCATAATCGCAGCAAAGTCGGCGGAGAGACAGGCTTGCAAATGCGACAGTCCCGTGTTCGATTCCAGACGCGGCCTCTCATTTATTCGATCCCTGGGTACTTGTGTACTTGATCCACCCTCGAGAGGATCTCGTGTTAGTAGTTACTGTGCCCCACTTGCTGCTATTCCCCGTGATCGCGGGTTCGATTCCCGACGAACCCGTGCCTGTAAGATTTCAGGTACACGTTAAAGATCCCTACCTAGGTTAATGCTTAGGCTAGGCAAAAAATGACCAGGTTGCCTCCTGGTGGGGGAGGCGGAAACGCTGGTGGAGCTCCTTGACAAATAGCTGAAGAACCTACTTTGAATAAAATCTTTTCTAATTCTAGAGTAGCAATCCAACTTCGCGTGACGTCAGATGTTGGTGACGCGGATTGGAGAGTTGATGTTGGCCCAGCTTTTCAGCCCAGTGGCAGTTGAGGGTCCTAGGAGAATAGATGTTCCGCGATCTTATCGGACCAGACATGATTCAACGTTGTGCGAGTGGGCATATCTACTCCCCTATTCGATGCCTATACGCTCTCTCTCTCTTACACACAAGGTGGATCAGATAACCGAGCCTGCCTCGGAATAACTACCTTTTCTACCTTCCACGCCCCAGCGCGATAAAACTGGCATCACAATACAAGCCCCGTGTCGCCTATACGCAGACGCACACACACACTGTGTCGTATCTCCTTCTGGATGATGGAGGCGTACGGACCCATATATCTTTTTATGGACGTCGACACAAATAAAATATACTAGAAAAAGACCCCTTTAAGCATACATCAGGCGTTCTAAATAAATTTACTTTTCGATAGTTTCGATGGACGTAAAAACCCGTCATCCTTGAAAGGAACCCGATGGTTTTTATGTCTCGCTATTTTTTCTCCTCTTATTTTGAAATCCCTTTATTTGGAACTGCTTTTGTATAACTTTTATAGATTTTTGTCGGTTTCTTCGAGTCATGGTTATGTACCACGATTCATACGAGAAGGGTCTTGTTGGTGAGCTAAAATCACCCTCCCCTTTTCATTTCAACTCATGTACGCTCGACCCAGTCCACCTCACGTTTTAACTCGAAGGTCCATTATGTTTGTCGTTTTGTTCGTGGATCATCTCGAAATTTTGTGGCTGTGGAGTTTTGGGTGGTAGCACTCTTTATTTTGACCACTCTACTGGACAGGGTGGTGTTCATTGTACAAATTGTGACGTTCTCTATTTGTGGTTGGACGAAACCTGACTGACGGGACTCTGAGCCCAGCTTTGTCGTTTCGCTTCCTCGTTGTCCGCCCACACACTGTCTCGCTTTCCGATCCGAGTTTAAATAGACTCAAGTGGGCATGACTTGAAAACACGTCCGCTTCGATGAGTGCTTCGGAAAGTGCTGCACACACTCACCATTGGCTATGATTTCCAAATTCGACGTCCATGTTTTTAGTCCACGACAACGACAGTTGGCGCCCTCGTTGGGGGCAGCACTGGAGGCTCGCCATACGAATAATTTCGACTCATCCTTCTCTCTGCTCACCAGTCATACTCCCGATTGGCTGAAATAGTAGCACCTCATCCTCGGCTAATTGGACGAGAAAGACTATCATTTATTAAAAAATTAATTACCTAATTGTCCGAAATGAAGGCGTTCTATCAGATACGGATATCTCAAGAGACTAGCCAATTTGTGAGTTCAACCGCAGAGTTATTGAGAGCTTTCAAATTTCAAATAATAGGAGCATTCATATGCATTCAAATGCTCCGATTATTTGAAATTTATTACATATTACAAAAGCGATTGACCTTTTGACTTGGCAAGGCTCATAAAGCGAACCGGCCGGCGGGGATAATACTAATTCCTTTAAGGGCATTGCATCTCGATTACAAAATGTTGAAGTGGCTTATCTTTGAAACGTCAGATTAATTACAGGGCTGATTGTGGTGCATCATGGTCCAGGGTTATTGTATAATCTTCACTTACCGCTTGAATGCAAAGTCAGTTTGAAAACGACTCAATAGATGACAACTCATAAAAGTGCCTTTTAAAATTATTGGCGTCGACATTTATAAAAATAGTTTAATCGATACTAACAAAACAGCAACGTCCTTCTGATAATTAGTGACCATAGGTCTGTCATTTCTGGCCACCAACAAAGACAATGTGCCGTCACACTTATTACTTAATTTAATGCCGAGTGCCCTCTACAGAGTATATGTCCTGCGACACACTATTAAGATATTGGATGTTATTTCCTCAACCATCTCGCCAATAACCATGTACAGTTTATACATTTAATGGCTACCATTGTCGTCGATCGTTCCTTTATTATCAGACAAGCTTAATGGCATAGAGTCGTCGGGTATTTATGTAAGTCCATTATTTGAGCCACATAAAAAGTTATATCGAGTAATAGCAGTTGCAAGATGAATGCTCGCGCAGCCATTACCTGTCCATGTTTATTTGCCATTTTCGCATTTAGAACATTGGGAAAACATTTGGAACCATTTGGATAAGGCGTAATGGCGGGTTGTCTGTCGATAAATATTGAATGACCGTGCCCCGGGCCAAATGGACAGTTTCATCGATTCCTAAGACAACGAATGTCCACAGTATAGTCTGAAGACTTCCGTAATATTACCTGAGCAAACATTTTTATTCATAGCCAACGACTATAATTTTCTAATTGAATTATATTTTACCTGTAATTTCAGGGTTCTCTGCCGATGCATCAAAGTCTAACGCCGAATGAGAAATCGATTGGAGATGAACCAAGAGTAGTCACATTGTTGTTTTCTTATAAAGAGGTTTATAATTTTCAAAAGTCTACCTCGCAGCTCAGAGTAGCTTAGCTGGTTGTGACTTGAGAGACAATTACAAATTACAAATTTTACCCTCAAGCAGCCACCAAGAGAGGGGCCTATGGCGGGGGTCAAACCCCCAGTTGGGGACTGAATGGATTTGTTTTTAAAGGTTCTGGATTTGAGGCTCTGTCAGGCCATCCCACTGTCTACATACTGTAGGGAAATATGAGTTAAAATATGATGCAGATGTACTTTGAAGCTCATTCACCATTTTAGTGTGACCCCTTCTTCTACTTCTGTTAGGAGATCAGTTTCCTAATTATGCCTGCAGATAGTTCCACACATTAGTTGTCTAGCGACAAAATTTCAGATCTTGATTTTTAGTACTTCTCAATAAATTAATCGTTTAAAAATTCTTATAAATCAACAACTGCAGTGTTACAATGTTACTCACGCACATTTAAAAATTAATAGAAAATCCTTTCACAGCCACGACGGGGAACATTGCAACATTACCCGCTCTAGCAAGTGAGGGAACAGAGATATAAATTATTAAAAAATGGTTTCGCCAATGGACCACCATATTGAAAGATTACCAGATAAACGTAAACGATAAAGGTATACATATAATTACGATTTAATTTATTGTAATCAATTTATTCATCAATATTTTATTCCGGGAAATGTGAAGTGTTGGACGTTAATGAATGAGCCGGCGACAAGAGCGAATATAAACAGTTTTCTATATAGTACTTCTACAATTACACAAATCCAAAGTATCAGAAGAAAAAAATTATTACATGAGAACCGCAAAAACAATTAATGGTAAGATATATAGTGTATGAACAAATATGATAACTGGATGTATATCGGTGTAAATTATACATAAAAAGAAAATTGTAAAAGATGGAACTATGTACAAGAAATATTTTAAGCTTTCATAGTAGGATTTACTTCGTGTCCGGAAATTACGAAGTAAAAATGCCCGAGCTAGCTTTCGAAATTTAGTTTTATCCTCTAGGGCTGCGGATTGCGGAATCATAGGGATTGAGTCGAAATCCGCCCTAGAGGATGAAACGAAATTTCGAAAGCTGCTAGCTCGGGCATTTTTACTTTGTAATTTCCGGAAACGACGTAATCACCACTATGAAAGCTTAAAATATTTCTTGTATAGTTTTCATCTTTTACAATTATCTTTTTATGTATGATTTACACCCACATACACCCAGCTATCATATTTGTTTACACACTAGTATTTCACGATTAATTGTTTTTGCGGTTCTCCTATATGCATATTTGTAGTTCCGAAATACCAAAAATGACATGTACTAGCTTTAAAGGTCAATTGCTAGCCAGAATTGGTAGTTTTCAAATGGAATCGTGTAGCATTGGCCACACAGTCCAGTAACTTCTTTATCCTCCACTGCACACGTACAAACAGGAACGCGAGCAGATCTGGTGTTGCGTGAAGGAGAGGGTTAGGGGGGAGGAGGGAGGGAGGGTAAGGGGTTGTCAGGGGGGCGAACGAGCGCCTCAGCAATTCGCAATTGGCGTCCACCCATAGCTCGCTTGTTTTGTGTTCCGATCCGGCGTCGGATAAACAAAACGACGCATCGGAGCGGAAAGAAAGCTGACGGGGCGACGGCCACGTCACGCCTGCTTCACTGAACGATTGGTTCCGGCGGACAGCGCGTCATGCAGCCAAAGACAAACCTCTTTATCTTGGCCAATTTGAGCGAAACGAGTCAGAGCCCGAGCTTGCCAACCCGCCTGCACGTCCGTCTGTCAGTCTTACCTCGAGGATGGCAGAAGGTCTCGAGTTCAGAAACCGGTTTATCGAGTCGAGTGTGCCCTCAGACAATCACCGAAATAAGTGGGTTTCATTGATTGCTCACTAGTTGGCGCCAACTAACTCTGGTCCAGCAATCCGATCACCAGGTGCCCAGTCTGATTTTGGCAAAACAAATCTTGAGAAGTTCTCTTCACCCGAATTTCCCGCGAATTCGCCATACTTTTCTCCAGAAAATTATCCTCTGGCTAGCTGCTTCTAGGCATTTCAGTTCGTTGGCCTATTGTCGATCTCGCTCTCTATTTCTATCTCTCGGGGCAAATCCAGCTCGCAAACAAATTCAGCTCACCGGATAGCGTCGAGATTGGCGCCCGGTGCGGTCTGCCACGTACTTGCCTACTCGAGCGACACTAGTGGCGCTAATCGGAACTCTCGTTGAGACGATCGTAATTGAATTAATTGAAGGAAGGGGCTGGCTGCACTCAATACACTTCGGCATACAATATATTCGCGAATACAGCAAGTCGCACGAAGTGAAGCAACCAATCATAAATGAAGTCCTGGATCAGTCGTTGAATATGTCTCTGGAAAATACAGAGTAGCCCACATTAACGACGCATTTTAAATGATTAATTAAGGACTGAATTGTTGTTGACTTGAAGACCAACAAATACGCGACTTCAGTTTAGAATAATATTTTATGGACATGAAATTTAAATTGTTTCTGTCCCCAACAAAACCTAACATCTAAATTTATATAGATAATGTTCCATAGGAAATTGCTAATGTCTAGAGTCGGTACATGGTAAAAAGTAATTCGATACAGGACTTGTATTTTTTATAGGAATCCTATATTATAAAACTAGGAATTGGATTTTCATGTCCGGAGACTAACTTTCGAACGAATCAATGAAATTGCATAAAAATTAACATACACTAAGTAAACCATCATAATTCGCTAGCGATCCCTTTTCAGATCTCAATTTTCAATATTTCATATTAAAATAATCCTTAACAAATTCTGGATCATCTCCCTTTCGCTTCAAACTTACAAATGGCGTCTCCACATCAAAAGCGTCGTCGTCGTCGATTTCACGAGACAACCAAGTAGACCAGATAATAGTTCCACCCAAACACACATACTATTTCCACATACTATTTCCGGAATAATATTTTCAATATAAAAATAAAATAAAATAACAATATTGAAAAACATAAAATAATCAAATAGATATTTTAAAAATGATTCTTTTTCAATTTAACATAACAATTGTCAACCGATTTTTAACGTTTGCGTTTATCGTTTGTTATCGTGTAAACGTAAAATAGCCGGTAAATTTAAACAATTCATTTTTTATTTCATTGGGTGGTTTACTGTAGGCCCAGGCCAAGCCGGACAACATTCTTGTTTTATATAATGCCGGCCTTAGGTTCGCCTTGAGATATACAGTACTACTCGTATATTTAAATGAACGTAAAGTAATGTTAGGGCAGTCAGTGTTGTTCTGTGGATTGCACGTCGTCATTTTATTATGGCGTCTTTGTGCGCGGCTTAAACTTGTTACTTGGTGAAACTGGAGTTGGATTCGAAACAAATTGCGACCCGGAAAAGGTGGAGGAAATTGCGGTGATCAATAGTTTACACTGCGTGCTCGGAAAAATTCTAGGATACGCCAACCGTCGCTTATACACTATTGATTTTCATTTTCCACATGCACCCGGTGCTGGGCCGACTCCACCAAATTGCAGTAATCTTTTTCTGCCGCTACCCGGGCAACACGGGCGCGTCGCACAACTGTTTACAGCGACGTGTTGATCGAACTGCGAGCCTCGTTCTATTGAATACTCGCTCCTGCAGGAAGGCTCGTGTGACTCTTTAAACAATTGTCGTTGAGAAGGCCGAGGCGATTGGATTGTACTTAAAAAGTGTCCCATTTCTTAAATTGATTTCCGTTGCTGCTTGCAGAACTTGTTATGGGACGAAATAATAACTGATATAAGCTGAATTCCTCAATATCTGCTAAATCAAGAAGTTTCATTTTTATGAACTCGAGCCGTAGAACTTGGCTTGACCCGAGGATCATAAGATGGGGAAATTGCTATGCGCGAAGTTGTTCGAAACTATCGATAATTCACGAACGAATTTTTACGACTATCGCGCATCATCACGTGGAAGGGAGTTTGGGTAGTCCTACAGTTCATAATGGTATCTCATGTGAGGTGATGTGTATTGTCATGTGATGTCATTAGCCAAATTCCCTTATTTTACCCTAACTACAGCTCATTCAAACCTCCCGCTTCTCAATTCCCCTTAATTTCCTCAAGATGGCGACACTTGTCCGTTTATCCTATGTGCACCACTCGGCCACTACTTGCTCGCTGTGGTAACTCGAAGTTACTTTTTACATTAAATTCATATCTTATGAACGCAGCAACATAAATACCTGAAATAAATTGCAAAGAGCTTAGAATTTTGCCGCACAACATCCGGTGTAAATTTCATGGCGCTGCGTTACACCGTTCGTGAGTTATCGAAGGCCAGACAGGAATCGCCGACGTCGATGTGCCGTAAATGTAATCGCACATTTACGGCACAGTGGTTTGAGAACGGAATGGGAGTTTTTAAAAAAATGGCTTTTAAATTGGGCGCGTCCTTCTTCCGACTAATCAAGAGTAGCAGTTTAGTAGGGCACCATTTTTTTGTCCACGTCTGTGCAACGTGTTATCTAATAACGTTTGAGTCACCCCGCAGTTTTGGCAGTGAGCCCATAAAGCATCCAACAGGTATTAAAGAGAGCCCGTAACGAGCCCAGACGTTCGAATAAAAGTACAGTGTATACGCGAATGCTGGCACCATGTTGTCACCGAGGGGGGTATAGGGGATAAGGTGGGAAGAAAGAGGAAGGGGAGGGATGTGGACCCACATGAAGCCAACGAGACACAATTCTGGCAACAGCTTTAACGATTCCGTGGCGTGCGTCGCTGTAGCTTCCGGCTTACTCGAGACTAAACAACGAAATAAAACATGTTGAGCCTGCTTTGTTGATGGCTTTTCTGTGCGCCATTTTTTTTTCCCTACGCACCCCCGCTCATAATTGATTATCGAGGAGACTGTTTACCGAATTACACGCGTCTGAAATCTGCTGCTAGACAACAGCGTGTCTCCTGCATCACGAAACGAATATCCGCGCCGGGAATCGAACCCAGACTGCGCTGAAATTCACCCACATTCTATTCCACTCTTCGAAATGAACTCTTACAATTTCTATCCTCATTCTTCGGCACCTTGATTAGATGATTATTTTTGGTAATTTATTTTCCGCCACCATCCTATTCGGTGAGCCGATGGAAATGAAATGTATCGCGATGAAAAGCGTCTCATTATATAGAATTTTAATTATATCCTCGGTTATTCTTTCCGAGCACAAAGGAGTTCTCTCGCCTCGATGGATAGATTGAATGAGCGCATGTGTGTACTGGATTGAATCGATCCACGGATCGATCATGGTCACGCCGGCTTTTCCTCCTCCTCCTCCTTGCCACCAGATTATACAGAACGCCGTTGATTTCGACAGTGTTAGGGCGCTCATGGAGTTTGTGCGGTTAGACAGAGGCAAATTCGACAATCCCTCGCTCGATATCACCCGAGTTGGTGCGCCACGTCGCTACCAGTTTTAATACGACTTTTCCGCAGGTGCAATATTTCTTTTTATCCTTTTCTCTTTCGTTTTGGCCGTTCATTTTCTTATGTGTCTTCCTGAACGTGGGCCACGTAGGAAATGATAGAGAACGCTTATATTACATACTCTGCGTTCGGCGAGAGATCGCCCCCTCCTGTATACATGTATATTGTATATCGAGGAGGATGTCGGATTCATGTATGTTGGCGCGCTCGCTCGACTCTCTTTTTAGGTGTATCGGTGAAGTAGAAAATGGGACATTATTTTCCGTTTATTTTCTCTGCCCTGCCGCTAGTAATCAATTGATATTCATCTCTCGTGTGATGCGGAGAGGGGAGAGAGATGCTCGGGCGGTGGCGGCGATGAGACCAAATGCGAAAGACATAGACGCGAGCGCAAATTGGGACATCCTGGCACATTATTTTGACTAGGGAACAAACACTCTAGATAAAAAAAATAATTGAGATTGTACGACTATTTTTTGGCAAGGTATTAAGAAGGTCCACTATCCCATGTTGTCTAGTGGTTAGGATACCTTGCTCTCACCCACCAGCGTTTTCTCTCTGAAACCTCACCAGGGGCGACATG
>JAQGBY010004193.1:0-17194 GCA_034698785.1 Mycogona germanica | reverse complement strand
CTCCATTTAAATCACTGGCCGCGTTTGCAATTTCAGACATGCTAAACTAGAACGTCTCGTAACTTAATTACGGGACTGGGCAGACATCATTCGTGCTTGTGTTCATTGTTAAAACCACTTTTACTGTCTGCAAACAGAGAGCTCCAGACTTATCTTGTAAGGCTTGTCTAAATTCTTAGATGTTGGGGCCCCGGACGAGAGTTATATGCATGTGGCGAGGAAAAGCGGTCTCGAACCGACGAAACGGAGTGAAAGGCGCAGCTGCTGCCCCGTGTGGCGAGGCAATCGCACGAGGCAGCGGTCAGACAACCCACTTTTGATGACATTTTGAAGCTAAAGACCGACGACGTCCCTCCTCCGTCAGTTTGGCAGGCGTGTGACCTTAGCCCAGCGAGGAGTGATGAGACCACTTTCCAATAGATCTTTTTTGTTGTTCGCATCGTAAACGAGAGGAACGAGCCGTGTGTGTAGAAACGAGCAGGTCGATATCACGTCCAGGTTCTCCATAAAAGGGAGCGTAGAAAACACAATGGACGATCCGTAATGGTGTTTTCGTATCCATGGCATGGGCGAGGGGCGGCCATTTAATTCTCGGAAAATTCTGCTGTCAACGCGCGAAATGGGACGCGTCGCTCTTTTCGGAACAGCGTCTGGCGATGACCGACGAGTGCTTTGTCTCGGACCATTTACACCTTTGTGCATCCGGATAATTTGTATTGTATAATGGTAATTATTTTTATGGGTGAGCCGCCCCCCGCCTTCTTGTTGCCGTGCAATCACCTCCGTCGCAGCCAATCAGTGAAGGGAATCGGGTGTGGTGTTAGAATCGTTTTCTTGTCTGTTGTGTCTGTTGTGCGCGATCGATCGGGAAAAAAGTAGACGTCGACGATGACGCGTTAAAAATAACTCGACCGTGAAAAAGAGCGGTCATTAGCGAGTGCCTAGGGCGCTAGTACGGAGTAAACGAACCAATTGTAAAATGGGTGGTCACCTGTTGGTAGGTCTTAACGACCAGTCATTCGTGTCCACTGTACCTTTAAATCAACGACCTTTGTTTCAAATGCTCGAGACACTCGACTGGGGATGAGCGGACGATTTCATTTTCGAATGTCTCAACACAATCAGCGACAGCACTGTATACTCTCAAACTGCTGTCCGTGTGTCCACGGACCATATTCCTGACGCCGCACACGACTTCCGTTCGATGCGTCACCGGACGTTGCTGCGGGACTGGAATAAACGATTTGATGTCGACTGCATTTGATGGCATCGTCAAGGTTGACCCCTACATGTCCTCCTCCTCCGTGTCACCCACTCCCCCTGCCTCCTCCTCGCGCCCCAACGTCAGGATAAAAGCTGCACTTGTCGGAAATTGTATCTGGCCAATCGTTTGACATTGTTGACATGAATAAAATATATGCGATTGATCGTTGGGCCATTCCACTCTGCGTTTGGCAGGAGACTCCCCCCCCCGTTTTCCCCACCCTCAATGGGGCGCTCAACCCATTTGACGTGGCTGAAACACAAACCTTGGCTCGGTTTTGGACTTTACACATCCCCCCCCCCAATACGGTGGAACGGCATTAGGAGTTATTAGATGTTGGGGTGGAGTCTGGGACAACAGCGAAAAAAAGATGAACTTGGGCAACAAATAATCTACTACTACGGGTATTACTTATTGATCGTAATAGTAATTGTGAAACTACAGATCCATAGAGCTTCGTTGTTTCATAGGTAGAATAACTCCACTATTCCATTATTATATCCGGTGCATCATGACGTCTTGACCGCACTTTAACTGACCTCTAGGGAGGTAAAGGCCGGCAAACTGATTGAGTCCGAGCCGGAGTGTGGAGAGACCGCGTCATTGTGGATGAAAGGATGAGCGAGTGAGATTTATCCCGCATTGCGCGGGAGTTTTGTGTGATTGCTTCAACACGGGGGCAGCCATCGCATTCGCTCAGCTTCCTCTGACCAGTTCAACCTTGTCTGCTCCCATTCTCACCTGTTGTATTCTAAGAAATCTTAAAATGTTGAATTCCTAGCTTCCACTCGATGAGAAACTCTCGCAAAGCTCTTAATTAAAAGAGCTCGACTACCGTATTTCCGAAGAGAAAAAAACCAGGTGTTATTACTCAATGGGCCGGTGCACGTAGGCCTATTGAATAACACCTGACCTTCTCCGAATGCGTGTCTCGTGTCAGGCGGCCATTGGGAGGCGAACAGTCAGATACTCTCCGAGTACGAGGAGTTTGGCAAACACAATCATTTCCAGAATGTGTTTGATTTGAGCGGGAATTGCCGGCACTGCGTCCCCTCCATTCGTGAAACGAGAACGGGTCACCGCACGGAGTCGGCCAACAATAGTCAACGCACCCCTCCCTCCTGCTGGGGGACGTGACCGCTGCGCGATGACCGCTCTCGGTGTCCTCCACCGCCACCTTCGTGTCGGATCGCCATTTCGTAAACAGTGTCAACGACATCGCTGTGGAAAGGACGACTGTCCATGTCCACCAGCCCTCACCACCGCCACCACCACCGTTGTTTCTCGAATCGTGTCCTCTTCTCCCCCCACAACATTATACTGCAGTGCAATTCATGTACATGACATGTTTACCCCGTGTGGCGAGGCAATCACACGAGACAACGGTCTTATCCGAATCCTTATTTTCAGTATTTTTCTTCCTGGTTTTTAATCCATCGACCGCAACAAATCGATCAATCTTGAAATGTTCAGTCATTTATTAAAATGCTAGCGACTATTTACAGCAGCTTCCCCTGAATTGCGAGACGATTGTTTATGCATGACGTGCGCCCGACCACCAACTCCAACTCCAACTAACGGATGTTTGCTTATTCTTCCTATGTTGAGCGGAGTGTGTGCCAAGACGGAACTCCCGATATATCTTTCGGCCAGGCCAAGTTTTTAATCCGAGGCAGTCACGTTTCGTTGGTAGAAATGGATCGATTATGGATTATGGATACGAACGTAGTTCTACCATCCCGCCATTCCCAGAGACATACATCTCTCCGATCGCATCTTAGGCCTCCATTGGCAGCGTAAGGAAGGCGAATGTGACAGCCTCCAAAATCCACTTCCACCTCCATTTCCTCCGTCAACGACAAATGGTTATTGCTGCGCTGGAGACGCGCCATGTGGGATCTTGAAGCGTCCGTGGCAGCCGCTCTGATCTATGACCTCAACCGTAGCAATTGAATTTTGGAGAGGCAGTTTGGCTCGTCTCGCTATTCGTGGGGGTGATCTTATGGGGGAGTGTAGCCGTTTTCCCCCCACAACCGCTTTTGCCATTTCAAACTGCGACGTGGCCAACTCCTCCCACCGCCAATCATCGTTTTTATTTCTCACTTGAAGCGGATAACCTTGTCCGACGTCTTCGAATCATCTTCTTAAAATCCTGATATTAATACCATTACACGATCTAACGAGCCCTTCGTTGTCCAGTTAAGTATTATTGGAGGAGTCGATCTACGGTTGGATCATGGAGGAATTCCGGGGTTCGATTCCCGGCGCCTGCACTCTGGTAATTCGTCCCGGGGCTACTGACGACGCATAGTGCTCGGCACCACCACACCCCCTCAACCCCTCATGGTCTTTCCCGATTTATCTAAATTGTCGTCGAGCGCTCGTTTGTGGGCGTGTAAAAGTGTCAAAGTGCAGCTGGCGCCGGCCATTCCCCGTTTTGGTGGCGACCCATCAAACTGGACTTGGCGGTTTGCTCCCCAGCCGTTAAATGTTCTTCATTGGCGACGGAAGTGGTTGAGCGTTAAATCGGCGAACAAACATCGATCGATTTTTATCCCCGGACGAAGGATATAAGAGATGGTGGCAAATTAATACGATGTGGGGGGTGGGGGGTAGTGATGAGGGGCGGGGCGATGGTTGACGATGCCAAAAATACGATATCGTCTCCTCGGACGTGATCTTTTGAACGATTCGTTTTTACGACGCTCTCTATTTTGGGCTTTCTGACGATTTGATGCTCGTGAGGGACACTGGAATCGAGAGTTCGGAGGGAGGAAGAGGATTTTTGGTGAGGAATTGTGGAAACGCGAGGCTGCACTAACCGAGAAGGACTTTATTTCTGCGAAAGTCATTCCGGAAGTTGTCTCGATTGCTGCTACACATTTTGAGGGTGGGGGAAATCGGGAAATTAACGTCGCCCTGAAAGTCGGCTGTTCAGGTGAGAAACTGTCGATGTTTGCGGGGTAAAAAATCTCGTTACTATATGTAACGATTGTCCCGTTCCGCTGTGGGTCAACAGGTATGTCGTGTCAGGTTGATCGTAATTCCTGTCGAGCTTCTGGCGCGCGTGTGACGTTTAACGTTAATTGCTGAAGCGAGAGCCATTATTCGCTGCTGGACAGCTGGACAACTGCCCAATATGATTTACAAGCTCTCTGTCCATGCGTGCACTCGAACGGCTAATGGGAATGGGATTCTTCGTCATTTCAAATAGCGTTGGAATGTCGCTTTTTTCCCCTTCCAACATGGATGAATGCAGAAATGTAAAGGATCCAGTTGCCACTTGTCCCAACCCCCATCTCTCTCTCTCCACCCGAGTAGGTGACGGTGGCATTTAATGGACAGCCTCAGTCGTCATGAACGCGACGAGACCAATACTCGATGATGGAATGTTTGTAGGGCTTCGTAGAAAATACGTGACTGGTCATCTATTGTTTGGACATTGAGTGGACCGAGCGGGCCGCGTTTGACGAAAGCGTACAAGTGGTCTGCGGCCACCCGTCCGAGGCCATTTCCACCAGCAGCAGCAGCAGCAGCAGCGAACAATGAACAAGGTGGGACTCGCACCGACGTAACGGAGTGACAGGTGATGCCCTCTGGTGGCGGGTGAGGATGTCGCTGCTGCCCTGTGTGTGTGAGGCGAGGCCATCGGGCCAGGTCGTCCAGCTTTCGTCGAGGTGTCAGTGGACGAGTGGACAAAAGAAGAGCCGCCACCAGCCATTCGAATGCAACGTACAGCTCAGGTTCGAGTCATGAATGGAATTTGCGTGCGAAAGCACTTTCCAGTCAAACGATCGCTAGACTATGCAAATTTTGTTTGCGTTTTCTGACGTTTCCTCGGCCAACATTTGCACGGTTTCTTCCTCCTCCCCAGCACTTAACAACCCCCGTCTCTATGGAGCAGACAGGTTCAGACTTTTAATATAATTATATGGCGGCACATTCACCTGACTAGGTACGAGTCTGATCATAGGAGGAGGAGGAGGAGGGGAACTAGGGTAGGACGCCCGATAACCTAGTTCAGCCAGGCAACGATAGATTTTAATGAATAATTTCGTTTTTCTTCTTTCAGCGAAGAAACACGCCTCAACGATTTTTAATGGCGCATTCTTCTTCATATTTATCGGGCTCCCGGCCAGTTAGGTTTTTTAACCTCGCGGCAGTTTTGTCGGAACGAAAAGAGCAGGGTTAGCTGTAATGAGGACGCCAACGAAGACTGCCTTTTTGTTTTTCCTCCGAGAGAGCGAACGAATTTGATGAATCATTTTCGGCGAGCTCGAGTGAACGCATCTCGTTGCAGTATAGTTGTTGTTCGCCCCCCTTGGCCCCCCTGATCCCCCCTTGGCCCCTTCTAATCCAATTATGGAGAATGGAGATTGCGTTTTCTCGGTTCGTGGAAAAAGCCGAAATCGTCAACGAAATGATCTGACGAGTAGAAGAGAAAAAACAATAGACTCAGCTGAGCGAGGGACTTGTCGCCCTTACACTACGAATGCGACTAAAAATGATGTTTAATCGTTTCTTCTGAATCTGGTATCGTGTAACCCTATTTCGATGGACAGTATGTGCTGGATTAAAGACGAACTGAGTGCCAAATTACATGAATTTGAACGAGTCGAGATGCGACCATCGGGTTCTTCATAATGATTTCCTGAAGTTAGATGTATACGTAGTTTATTGACGATCTTGTTGCCGACTCTCGATTGCAGTTTATCAATCATTTTATTTCTTTGTTATTAGTAGTTGTTACGCGGAGCACATTTCTCGGGTTGTGTGAGAAAGTAGTTTTGGTCGTAAGTAATTTATCGTTCGTGATGAGGGGTTAAAGGAAGTTTCATTAGTCGGATTCATCTCCATTTGCGCTAAACTGTCGAGCAGATTTTATTAGCAGCATTCATTCGGACAAACGTTTAGGAAAATTGTATTTCGTCGTCACTCGTCTATTTTTTATGTCTCGTTTAACTTGGACGCTTACAATTTGCTTTTCTTACACCTCCGCCCGCTGCTTTCTTGAAAGGACCCCCAGTCTTGGTGCGTTACCCCCATTCTTCCTCTCTCTCTTCCTCCTAGTATCCCGTCCCTTCTCCCTCGTCCCAGCCTAATACTAAAGAGAAACGTGGACTACAGATATGTACATCTCCCGGAGAAAGAATGGCGTGGGGGATGACGTGACGGCCATGTTGTTGATGGGAATGGTGACGGCGAGAGGTGACGTTTTCCCATGCAATGGATTTCTGGGAATGTCTTCCGTCGTCTTTCTTTCGGGGAATATGACCACCGTCCACCATCTTGAAGTAATTCATGTTCTAGAGATAAATGCACCCTCCCCCATTCCCCAAAAAAATGAAACGCCTTAAGTGAGTCTGAGAAAACTGATTCGGCATTACACGTAGTCACTTGAGGTGCCTCGATTTGAGTCAGGCGGGAGGCCCCACCCCCACCATCAACATTTCCAGCGCATAATCTGATTTGAGATGAAACGGACACTCCTATTCGTTTTTTGTAGGCCAGCAACGGAGAGAAATCCGAAATCAAACATGACACAATCAGCTTTTGAAGATGTTTTCTTCCCCGAGTGGAGAACAATTTGTCGTTCCCTCCGCGCTCAGACTACGAAATAAATAAGGGGGGGAACTGTATGGAGCTCCAGAGAGAGCGAGAGAGAGAGAGAGAGAGAGACTCGTAAATGTGCGTGTTATGAAGACGTAAATCGCCAGCCGTCGCTGCTATGAGAATGAGGTGTTATGGCTTCTCCACCCATTTCCCCAGCGCTCAAATTGACTCTCGGTTCTGACATTTACGACCCGCGTATTTGTTGTCGGCTCTCATCACGGGAGGGTCTGGAGTGGCGTGGCGCCGACCCGTGGATTGCACGTATTGTGCACGTGTGGCACGCTCACTGCGCCACCTGCTGCTGGATTGGCTCCAAGAGGTGGATGTGGAAGGAGAACGATGCAGTCAGCAGGGAGGAGTCGTCTCACCCCTAACTGGAGCCAACTGGAGAGGAGAGGAGAGAACGACATTACGAAAGTAGGGGAGGAAAACAGTTAATCATTTATTCCAGAAAATATAAATCTGAGGTTATTAACGGATCCTAATCGTACCACTTAGTCTTTAGTGGTAAAGGTGTCGTAGCTTGTGACGCCTTCAGTTGTCGAACAATTCCATCCGTTTCCGTCCTTTTGTTGATCTTTATCGTCTGGTGAGTTGGAATTCCGAGTGATTCGATTTGTCCGGAGCAATTGGATTCAAGAATTTCAAACTACAGGATCAGCGGAATGACGAGCAGATGCTCTCGCTACAATCGAGAGCCTTGTGTGTGTGTGTACATGGACTTGTTTTGACTGCTCTCCTTCCGTCTTTTTCTGTTTACATCTGCTGCCATTGTCTGGATAAACACTAGCGAAGTGAGCGAATACATTGTACGCGCCGACAACGAGCCCCGAGCCCCGAACCCCGAGCTCGCAGGCCAGGGCATACCACCGTCTGAAATTTGAAACGTCACGCGTGTTGCCAACCCCGATCATTGTTTACTGAAAAAGAAACAGAAAGTCCTCTCCATTTTTACTTTATTGGCAGTTAAGATCCCGGTAACGGATTGACATCTTTCAACAGTCAGAGGCGGGAGACAGAACCTGTTACCGGGTTAACAGTTTGGACGTTCCGTTTTAACGACGGACGTTGTATTTCGGGTCTTGCTCTAGATTTGGCGAGGGAAAGAAGAGACCTCATTAGTCCTAGTTTGTCCGCTGCACGACCTCTAGTCGCTGCTCTCGATTTGAATGACTGCGCCCTCTCGTGTCACTTTAGTGGTCGGCTGCTTTCAAAATTGTTGTCTCGCTCGAGACATTTGAAATCCTAGAGCACATTTGAAATGGGCGACTCGCTATCTGACAACGAGCTGTACTTTCTTGTCCTACTACGGACTGGCCCATGTTGTTCAATGCGTGAACGCGCCCTCATTGTGACGGGGGCATATATATAGGAGAAGGTCATCGTGTTGGGTTAGAATCATTGGAGGAAGCGCTACTTTTAGCGATGAGAGCGATTAAAGCGCCAAACGTCAACTACTTTTTTCATAAATTGCGCATCTTAAAATAGGTTGGAGTGGTTTTGTGTGGCCACCAACAGCGCCATGGCACACTCACAAAATGGCCTGAAGCGGAGCCAGAGCCAGGTATAGCCCCCCTTCGAACAACATTCGGCGTCCAATTGTTGTTGTTGTCCTTAAATTAAATTCGAGAGTCGTCACCCTCCGCCGATTCTTGGCTGCTGGCCTCGAGGTCGATGGAGTGCGTCTGGGCAAAGGGGGGGGGGAGGAGGAGGAAGGAGGAGGAGGAGGGGGGAAGACCATTTGTCTCACTCTCTCTCACTCGTCGACTAACGAGTGTCGCTTGTCGGAAATAGTGCCATTTGCGAACAGATTGCGCATCAGATTAACTCTTTTGGCTGCTAGAATCGCGCGAGTCAGCACTTCCATCTGCAGTCGGAGCTACAACTCCAATTGTGGATGCTGTTCACCGTTGGCCAACTGCGAGAATGTTTTCCGAGTATTTCCGGATGACGGCGGAGAGGTAAATACGTTTTTCATTTGGAAGGGTTACAGAAATATTTGAATTTCTAATGAACCTAACAAATTTTTTATAAAAAAAGGTTAAATAATCTCAAGTTCGGAGAATCGAGTTCAGAATTCGCGCACTAATTTTGAAATAAGTATCAGTTGGACAGTAACATTCATTTTTCTATTTCTATTTAATAAATATAAACGATAACTAAGAATTCTGTCTTTTCCTAATTCCAAATTTGTTCCACGGATTCCAGGGATGAACAATTGAGTGACCCGAACTTCATCTTCTCCTCATACACTTCATTGTCTTTGACATTATCTCCTTGGAGCGTGGCTGGTGTGGGGTGAGGGTGGGGTGCGTTGGGAAACGAGGTGACGGACCTTTAGATGAGCTAAGAGTCCTCTCCCTCCCTCCGTTTCCCGATGCCCCCTCTCCTCGCTATGCGCCCAATCGCTAACCTCTCAGAATTTGCATCTAAATTAAAAGAGGCCGAAAAGATGTTGGTGGCTAAAAACAATAGGAGCCTCCCAACGTCATCTCCGCCGTCACCTGGGGACGGTGTCCGTGGCAACGAACTTTCCTGGCGTTGACTGGGTGGTAGGGGGTGGTGGTGGTAGTGGTGGTGGGGAAGGGGGCGTTTCACCAGCGAGCCAGAAACACACATTACGCTGGAATGCGCATTATAATGTAGCCATTAAATAATAAAGTCTGCAGCGTGTGTGGTAACGCGACAACTCCCCCGGGGCTACGAAGCAAATGTTGTACTACACTGTATTTTAGTAGGCCACGTAGGCCACGGCGAGAGAGAGAGAGAACAAACGCGAGTGTGTACTAGGTACTCTCGCTCTCACTCGAATTAGCATTAGGAGCATCATCATAATGGCGCCGTAATGGTCGTCCGGGCCGGAGATGGGTCTTGACGCTACCTGTGCCTACCTGCGCCTACCTGTCCGGGACATCGCTAAGGACTGCTCCACATGGTAAGGAACCATCCTCGGATCGCGTATTTAGAATGTTGCCCCCGTCATGGCCTTCTCAATTTTGGGTACATGTCTCGTGTATGGAAAACGCTCGTACGAAAATCGGAGATATCTCATTTTGGAAAACAACTTGTTTATGCGAAATCGGAAATGTGTTTAGTGCAAATGGTCTATTGTCGGATCGTGTTGTTTTCCTCGAGTGCATTTTTTTGGGGGCTAGTCTAGACAAATCGCGCTCAAGTTAAATGAGACTCGAAATTGCTGATGCATAGGCTATGTCTCACTCTCTCTCTCGTTCTAGACGAACGCCAACTCTGGCATAATAATACTCCGTAGAAGAGTTCTGGAATCGTTCGAGAGTCTAGACGTTGCATCTGGTAATCCGGAGTCGGTCATTCCAATTGAGTTCCCTCTCCCTTACTTCTTTCTTCGGCTACAAATTTCATTAAGAAACTCTGGGTTGAGATGTTCGACCTCATTGGCATGTGGAGGAAAGGGGGGTGGGGTGGTAAGGTGTAAGGGGGATAAGAGTGGAAAGGGGGATGACGTGGCTTCTGTAGGAGGGGGAAGGCGGTGGCGCCGCCCGGACCGTGGGACCACTTTCTCGTTCACTCTTCCCGCGTGTGTTGGCGCCACTGGTCCGAGCGAGTGCGTCGGTTGCCGTGGCAACGGCTCTCGTGCCAACGGCTCTCGTGCCGGCACGTGTGCACGCTCGGACCACGACAGCCGCCTTCGAATTAAGAATTTTTTGTCGCGCCTGCCCAGGGCTCCTCCATTTAGCCGCCTCCATGAATCGGATTGACAGGCGAGCGCGTTCGCAATTTGTCGACTCGGCCCGGGAGGAATAAAATTACCGGACGTCTTCCTGGAACAACTATTTTCATTCTCCTCTCCTTCACCATTGCCTCTCGTGTTCGGGGAGGAGGGGTGGTTCCTCGAATCCCCGGAGTCCCCCGCTCGTCGCCACACTCCTACCACCTCATTGAACACAGCTGGAGGCTTTCGCCCCACTTTCTAACTCCCAAGTCCTCCTAATGAAAATGAAAACGAATGCGAAATGCGGACGACACTAGAAATCGAAAAGCGTAGTCGAGAAATGTGTTCCATTCGTGGGCGGAATAAAACAAGCGCGTACAATAAGACGAATGAGCTCTCGGCAGTTGCTGTTTCTAATGCGTACTACTCCCCCATCATCTCTACTATACACGTACTAGCGTAATACAAAATAGCCTTGGACCGGGACTATTGCCAAAACCTTTTGATCAGTCAGAATGGTGTTGGTAAAATTGGAAATTACCCTGGAATGCGAGACGTGGGAATTTGGTTGGAGGAGGAGAGTTGGGTTGAGTGAAAGGAGGGCGTGGCGCCGTATTTTCTCTCCAACCCATTTCATTTCATTCCATCCCATCCCGACCCTCGCATTCATACGCGTGTAATGATGAAAAGCTTTTCGCAATTTCAAGGCGACTTCATTGCCTCCAGCGTGTGTTCTTTATGAGGACAGAGTTGGGAGGATCGTGACGTCGTCGTCGTCGTCGTTCGTGGCTTCCTTCTTGCCATCTTTCCTCGACGACGACGACGCAACGCACTCGCACACCGCGTCCATGTATACGCCTATAGAACCCCCCGCCGCCACTCCAATTCGAATCCAATTCCAATATTTATAGGCTGCCCTAGTTTTTGCCGCGCCTTCCACTAGTACACACACATATATATATGTGTGTGTGTGTACACTGTACACAAACGCACGAAATAATATCGAAATATTGCTCGTCATTTGAGCCGCCGCCCTCCGGCTGCTTCACGACCAAACTCACGACACACACGCTCTCTTTCGTCATACATATTTCGTGGTTTGAGGGTGGGGAAGGGGTTGTTCCGGAGGACCCCCCAGCAGACCTTCATCTCTCATTTTATCCAACACCCCTCACCCCAACCTCTTTCATTTCGAATATGAGTTGAAGCCGTCACGAAGGTGTTCGACGGAACCAGGTGGCGACATCTGCCGTATTTACCGTTTGTTTAATGGAATCGGACAATATCATCGTGATACAGTTCCAATTTCCGTGAATTATCGAGAACTGGCGCTTCTACCTGTCACGAGTTCAATTCCCTGCCGAGGTCGCTGGAATTTTTCGCCAGAGAGAGATTCCTTCACGCGCCTTCTTCGGGAAGACGAGTAACGAGCGAGTGCTGACGTCACTGTCATTGGGCGAATCATTGACGTCATAACTATACAGCGAGTAGGAAAAGAGGTGTCGAACCGATGAACGATCGGCGGGACGAGCCTGCTCGCCGCCCCGTGTTGCCAGGCAATCACACAATACACCGGCTAGACTCTGGTTTAATTCTCGAATCTCTCGAATTCTTCTTCAGTTTGATGCGATCGTGTGTGTTTCCACGCGTTGACGGCTACTTTTAGTGCTAGTCTCAGACTAGTTCTACAGGATTCGCGAAACTTTCTCAATTTCCCTCGCGCCGGGATGGGAATGGCGTTCGTGTGTTTGTGCGTGCGCGCGTTCGCTAATCAGAGCCGACGCAATTTGCGGAATGAACATCCGCGAAAATACCTGTCCGCATTGATTTGCTCGCCCTAGTCAGTCGAGCGGAAAGCAAAACAGGAGCGACCGGAAACGGTTGGGAGGAGATGAACGGTGGCGCCATCCGCGTCTCTGGGGGACTCCGGCGCGACGAGCTCGGCGAGGGACGGAACAGATCGCCGCGCCACCTAACAGGAAGCCCCACATATTACGGGAATCTGTGCCATCGAGCGAATCCACCTTTCCCGCCGTCAGGTGTCGCGGGAGGCGTACACTAGGCGCGTTGGTGGCGCCTCCAAGTAGGTCATTAACCAGATCGACTCGTACTATCAGGGGAAATCAGTGGCGACGTTCTATTTATCGCTACTCAGCTCGCTATCATTCTCCCATCTGATGAGGAGGCTGGCCCGGCGGGTGGTCAACAGGCGACCTGTTGTTGTTGTTGTCGTTGGCCAGAGTGAGGGAGGGAGGGAGGAGGTGGGATCGACTCAATCGGGGGTGTTGCGCGAAATTAAAGCTGTCCTTTAGTTGTCCCCGACGCACCCGCAAACCTCCTCCTTCGCTCTTTTGTGTTTTTTAAATTCGGCAACCGGATGTCTCAACCGGATGACTGATGAAAGATGGAGCGAATCCGCCGGGCGATGCAAAATGCAGTTAGCTCCCGGTGTTCAGTTCCCCAGGTAGGAGAATGGGGGAGGTGGAGAGGGGGGCTCACATTTCTACGACTCAAATCGCGTTCACGGCCCATCTTAAATTGGGTTTCGCGACAATGAGATGTTTTTACGACTGACTCCATTAAGTTTAGTTTCTCGCTCTCGGACCTTCGAATAAAAAAAGGTGGTCGCAGTTCCTGAGACCCCACCCACCCCCTCCGGTGCGATCAAATCTTGTTCCGTCTTATATTTGGCGAGAAACAGTCGCTGGTTTGGATCCATCCACTGTACCCCCGTGGGCCTATACTCGGTACAAGATCTTGGCGCCTTGAGACGGCGAATGAAACATTGACGACGCCGCGGGACAAGACGCGGGACAGTTGGCGGGACGCGGGACGACTGTCGTCACAATGCGCGATGACACAAATTGAATATTCAATGATCCGAACACGGAGGAAGAAAAAATAATAATTTATGATCTCGTTGAGCCGCGAGGGGACGAATGTCGGGGCGCCTCGTCGTTCATGCCCTCGTCACACTTGGATCCCGAATCGATCACGATTTCGATACGAGATCTGAGAGTTCAAGAATCGTTTTTTATTTTACATTTATTGTATTGAGAGATGTAGAATTGAGAGGAAGAATATTTTTTCTGAGTCGCAGCTAATTGATACGTGTAGGTGCTGGTCACCCTGTACGCGGGCCGTCCTGAGTGACGTTAGATCGATAGTTGGGGTTGGACACGTAGTCGCGGTCATCCGGACAAATGAAATATTGTGTGAGCGACATGCGCCTTCCCGTCTCGCTCACTCCGGTCAAATATTGATGAGTGGACTTCGATTTTGGCTCGCAGCACCACGTCTAAAACTGTTTCACCAAACACATGTCGATGGTTCTGGTCCTGGTTCTCCTGGTGGTGGTGGTGGTGCTGCTGCTGCTGCTAGTGGTGGAACCGTGGCCCACTTATCGAGTTTGTTGTCTCTTAATAGGATTTTACATCCCCCGTGTGTGTGTACATGTGCACTCGCTCAGTGGACATAACCCAGATTAAGGAGAAAAGGAAGTGGGTCGTCTGGCCCCGGGCATTCTGCATAAGGGGGAGGGGAGGGGATGACGGGACAGATTTGAAATATTCAAAAATTGAATTTCGGGCATGTACGTAACAAACACGGTTTGTGTTTTATCATTTTGATGTGGTTGGGTGATTATGTTTTGAAAAGTTTTCGAATACCTCTCCCAACGAGTGAAAAGTGAATGTCCATGCAATTTTGAAATGAGTTTCCATTCACCCGGTGGTTTCGAGCTGAGTCTCTGCGAAGAGTGGAATAACGAAGGAGTGTGACGTCATCGGTTGCGGCCCTCCTTTCTCCTAGCTTGCCTCTCCACTTGGCACACTCCACGCATTAATAATGCTCGTCGTGAAGGCGACATTTTCCCTCCCAATTCCAATATTTCAACAGCAGTCGCTTCACTAGATGCACTTCCCCCTTCCCCACCCCCTAATCCCCCTTCCCTTATCCTCGGGACATAGTCCGCATTTGGAGTCTTCGTGAACATTACTCCTCCCTCAAACTCGACAAACAATCCTTATAATGAAAAGGGTGGATCTCTGGACTAGACTACAAAAAGGTTACCACCAACATTTGCCCCTTCAAGAAGAATTATAGATTCGAAATTTTAATTTTGTTTTCTGTATCGGATATTTTTATTATTGTAACGCCACGGGCGACTGTCCAATATGTTGTAAACAATCCCAAAGAGTCTGTTAAAATAGGACATCTCAATGTTTAACCCTCAACTGGTCAACTTGGCCACTCCGGGACAGTTTCATATTTTCTAATTGTACCGGGAATTAAAGATTTGCACCCCTCCCCTTCAACCTGCAATCGCCTATTGTGTAAAATGAAGTTGGGTTTTGGGGATAGTTCCTTAAGAACAACGAGACAACATCCGCCAAATAGTTGGAGAGAGCGAAAGAGGATAAATGTTTTCAACCGAATTAGGCTGTAAAAATTTGGTTTTTATAGCCGAGATAGTTTAACGAGATTGCTCACCGGAAATTGCTTCAAATCAAATTACCGTCATTAAAACAATTACATGTTTCCGTTGGGACAGACGGGGGGGGAGGCTGAGGGTTTGAGGGACTGACTCGAGGGAGATGTCTGCCCTTACAGTTGGAATCTCGATTCAGCCTCCCCTTGGTAAAGGGCACACACGCGAGACACGAATCCTTAAACTGAACAGCCGCAATTTGGTTGTTGGCATTGGCTGCCCCCGGATATGAGCAATCACGCATGATACTAAATCATTGCGGGAACGAATTTATAGCTAAAAAACGTTAAGGGGGTCGCTTCACAGTAGCAGTGGGTATATGTTATTCTTTTGTATATTCTCGGATTACATTATTTAAATTTTTAATCGAGTTTATGATCATGTATTGTAGTACACCGGGACTCCGGAGGAGAGTGAGATTGAGAGAGAGAGAGTGAGAATTCGCATCTCTGGAATGACTTGTAGAACATGTAGGAAGGTCAGCTAGACACAATGATTGCTGAGCTACAAGGCGACTGCCTAGCGATAACAATAAACCGATGAACAACGAAAATGCCTTTAGAAAACGAGCTCCTGTCTGACCGGGGACGATGCTCATGCTTCTGATGTGCGGGGTCGGGGCGGGGGTGGCTTTTCTAAGAAGTGCATGCGTGGGATGAGGAGGCGTTTTCCCCTCCTCCTCCTCCTCCTCCCCCCTTTCCCCCAACCCTTACTGGATCCAACACGCCGAATGACGCAGGTGTGACGTCAGCAGCGATGCCTGCGGGCGCCAGTCGACGATCTTCGAGTTGGCCCAGCTTACAGTTTATTAAAATGACCGCTTTTTTCCTTCCGGCAGACCTTCGACTCATCGAAAGGCAATCCAGTCTCGCTCCAGCGAATCCTGCTGCTATCTCATATTCTAAAACGGGGATTCTGTCTCTCTCTCTCTACCTGGCTTGTTGATGGAAACTCGGTTTTAAAAAATAGGTTTCCATGGGTCCCCGACACGCCCTGCACCTCCCCCCCCCTCGAACGACAAGATGGCATTTTTTATTTGTTTTTGTTTTTTGGCCACGGCGACGAAGTGGAGAGATTTGCTCTCCTGGATCGTCGTGTGCAAACACTCATTTGCCACGACGCATCCCAACGAATTGGAAGGTCTAGAAGCAGCTACTTCCAATATACTTTTCTAGCTAAAGTATGGCGGATTGGCGTCATCATCCCCACTCCACACGAATTGCTCGCGAGATGGCGCCTAAATCTAGTGACTGGCCTAGTGGTGAGATCGCCATCTAGTGTGCAATCGATGAACCCCACCACCAAATCGGTGGTCGCCAACAACGAACGTAAAAGCGCCTCGCTCGTTCCAGACGCGCCATGTTCTCGTACGTCATGTTAAGCGGAGGACGATTGCACTCTACACATTTGACTCTTTTTGTTTTGGATACATATGGATCCACAGCCTAGCCAGTGTAAGGTGTACGGTAATGTTCGTTTGTGTAAAGGCGGCTCCAGCTCTAACCTCCTTTCAAGTGCACCGCCAGCATGGGTCGCTTCCTTAATTTAATTCTCTTTTCTATTCTTTGTTGGATTACGCCTTTTCTTTCCTTCTTCCTCCTCCTCTTTCTTCCCCCCGCCCCGTTCCCACAATGTGAATCGTGCTTTTTTCCCCACCACAGATTAGACACTTGGCCGCGTTTCTAAGTTTATTTCGACAATTGCGTCACATTCATTCTTGGTACCTTATACTCCTCCCACGTTTGCGTCAGCACTTCCTGCTCATCTCTCTCGTTGATGCTGGCCGTGATCTTGATCCTGGTCAGTCTCAACGTTGTCCCATGGTCAGGTCCAATGGTCTGGCGTGAGAGCAGTTGCCATTCGAATGCAATGCGGTGAAATGTGTCTGTTTCATCGGGCCACCTGTAGCCTGGTGTCTGCTGCGTGGTGGCGTTGACGGCGTTGACGGCGTTGACGGCGTTGACGGCGTTGACGGCGGCGAGAGATGGATGAGGAGGAAGTGGAGGAAGTGGAGGAGCTGGCAAAAGGGGGTTGGCGCACTTTTCATTTGTCGAACATATTCGCCATCGTCAAACACGTGGAACAACGCCTGAGTGAGCGCAGCGCCATCTCCGCCGCTCTAAGATCCTAATAACGA
>JAQGBY010004192.1:0-17196 GCA_034698785.1 Mycogona germanica | reverse complement strand
ACGCATTGTAAGGTACAAAGGACGAACCCTATTCAAAACAGACCAATATCCACATCATATTCTGTCTGGCATTATGGTATTATCAGAAAGTTCAAGATGAAACTGGCATAGTAGAACAGGATGAAATCGTCGCCTTTAAAAGCGTACGTCACGGTATGTCGTAAGCAGTGCCCTCAAACCGCAGATTAAATCACGTTAAAAAGAGTGAAGAAAACTGGAGACCCTGAGTGTAACTAATATCGGCCGAAACGTCATTCTACTGACCAGCAATATACAGAACGGGCTCCTTTAAGGGCGCCGCCCCCTGTTGGTGTGTCCAGAAGTGTAGACCAACTCTTTTGTGAATTTCTTTCATGCAAAAGTGATCCCATGATACGAGGCAGGACTCTACCCTTGAAAATAAAATCTGCCAAACAGATAAGGGGATCGGTCTTGCTAAACATGACGTTGAGGTAATTTCTGGTCCTGTACGTGAAAGGAGTGCGTTTTGTCTTGCTCCCAACTCCCCCGCTAGTCTTGGCAACCAAAGCAAAATAATATCTATGTGCTGCTTTATTCTGCAATGTGAGCCCGCGGCCGATTTTGGATGTCAGTTTTTGTTTTGTGGCCCATAATTTGTTCGTTTGTGTTGAACCCCTTTTTTATTCTCCTTACCAGAAGTGATGTAATTCTAAATTTATCGGTGTATCTTGATCTAATTTTGATGGGGCGTCAGCCAGATCAGAAAAACGTAAAAAAGGACTCATGGGATATCGCGAAAAATGAAAAAGAAAATGCCATTTAAATCAGACTGTCGTCCCAACGTTCAAAGTATTGTTTCTAAATATTTTTACTCTATAATGTAAATAAATGTAATTGAAGAAGTGTCGAAATGTTAAATTTTAAGACATCCATTATTGTTATAAATTTCAAATGTGGCTGACGTCCCGTTTTGTTTGCCAGTATTTTTTGCGAGTAATTCAGTTTTGTCCTATCTCTCTTCCAATCCCGAAACTGATTTCTGAAACGTGGATATTTAATTATTTACTCCTCCCCTGCCTCACCCTTGTGAAGACGTATGAAATCAAATAGCGTAATTAGATTATCGATTCCCCCATATATAATACCGAATTTAGCGAAACTTTAATCCATTGAATAAGTTCATGGGTAATTCGGCATGCAATTCTTAATTTAAAAGTTGGGGAGGGGCAGTTACATCCTGATTAGTATTTCAGAATGTCCAACTAATACCAGATTACTTAAGTAGCATGACCCCCGGCTCCTCCAATTAAAGACAATCTAGATTTGTGTGATCAGTAATTCCCCATCTCCCTTTATATATATATTTTTTTGTTTTTTGACTGGCCTGATCTGTGTTGCAACAACAAAATCCGCATCGTCATCTCTGACAGCATTATATTCGTATACATATAAATATATATATTTTTTTAAATCTTTTATTGCGTCGGTTACACGGTAATGGGCTTGAGTCTCGTTTAACGCAACGGCCCTTTTCCTCTTCTTTTCCACTTATAGGAGTCTCTTGCAGTACATTGACGAAGAGCTCCTCACAAGGTATGATCTCGGTTTTCCCTACGAGTCGCCTTTCCTCCCTCCAGTCCTCCTCCAAACCTTTCACCCAGTCACCTCTCGTCTTCTACTGCTCTGTCCGGACTGAATTTTACTTTCCATTAACAAATACAGTCTGTCTAGCATGCCATCATCGCATGACCGATCACTTTCAACTCCGCTCCACTCTGTATTCGTATATGCCTTACCTATAATGTGCATTGGTCTTTCGCGGCATTCGGTTCCGTTCATCTCCACTGCACGGGCGACCAGATCCTATCCTGACGTAGTTTTAGTAACGACAGGTGTCGCTTCTGTTCCAGCAAAAAATCTTCGATGCACTCGGCTTGGTCACCGTGCTGCCGTCGGAAACGACGCTCTTTCGCTCTCTCAATAAGCACAAAGTTATTTGAAAATGTAGCTATAGCTATTCAAATTGCAACCAGGTACACAAAGGAGGCTTTGCTTATTGTCTTCATGCTGTCAAAAGTGATGTTTCTCACTAACAATGAAGAAATCGGCATTGTATTTATTGTCTAGCGTTAGCTGTCGGGTCTCTTACGTGATATTAAAGAGACAGGAAGTCAGGAAATGCATTTTAAAATGTTGAGGATATTCACGGTTATCTTATTGATTGACGATTCCAAAGATTTTCATGTTTTAATTTATTTTTATTGACAAATTTTTCACCAAGAATTTTTCGTCAAATATTTAAATATTGGAGACTCACACCTAAAAGGTTCGCGCTAGAGCAATAGAGACGATGCTTCGTTATTGCTCTAAGAACTAAGATTATTACTTCTTTAGGTGGACCGTCATTGTACCCGAATTTTGCATTCGCATGCGGGATATGTATGTTTTACCAAGCCAATATTATTTTTCAGCGGTGGTCTAGATTGATTTAAGCGAGGCACGGGTATTTCTCGTAGTGTTCTATATCTCTGTTAAATTTATTTCAATTACGCTTGAAAAAGAGGAGCCACGGTTGTTGTTCGATTTTGAAAGTACGCGTTGAACTTTATAAAATCAACTCACTGATAAATAGTGATAAATAAGGCCGAAGCTCTGGCGATCCGATTTAACCGAAAGCGAAATTCGTCGTGTACAATTCGAGCTGGGAATTTATAGTTATCCTTGCCACTAATCCTAATTTGTTTTCGGGGAAAAAGGGAAAGTTTTATTTTTTGTCTTGTGTTTGGCCAACTCCACCTAAGAGGGAATCGTTAAGTTTTTGTTTTTTTGTACGTGTTCTACTGGGTATTATCAGCTTGAAGAAGCGTCCAGCTTACCACCTGCGCTCTTCCACATTCCTTTATCTCGCACTCCGTTCTTGGTGTAGGCTCACCTCCTTAATCAGAATATAGTACTCTGGGATCAAAGCACAAATCTACTTTTTCTCACATGAACTGTTACATTTCAAGTGGCTGCTGTGAATCCCGAGGTGAAAACCCCTTGTGCCCGATTTCTGATGCATTTGCGGTTGGTGGTTTGCATGCCACGCTGTTTCTCAAAAATCATTTCCGTATATTGAATAATACTTGACATAGTGCATCTGGTCAAGAGTCCTGACCCATTGTGAAAGAGTCAAATTATTGTGAATGAAGCTTAATGTAAAATGCAAACAATCAAGTTTTTGGACATTTTTGTTAAGCTCAAATTCACAAAAGAAAATTATTTAACTTTTTTTATTTGTTGGGCACTAATTACTATTTCGCTCCATCATTAATTGTGATTTTTTTGTAATTTAAATAAAATGTATCAATAATTTTATTAATTTGTTTGGGAAATCTGGCTAGCGTTGGATGAAACTACAATATTATGTCATTTCCCCCTCTCCTCTCACGAATGAACGTTCTGATGTCGTTTCAAAAATACTTTGTCGCACCACTGTTTTACAGAATTGCATGATGTCGTTGTGTCTTTGACGTGTTTGGTCGTGTTGGTAATGGTTTTCTTCTTGCAGAGGTCATCCGGATAGACTAACCGAAGTAGACGATGATCTTAAATACTCACAACAGTAAGCCTAGCTCTTGCGGCGTGGCACTCACTCGTGGTCCACTTGAAAGCTTTTGGGAAATATTACAACCCATCGACTAATTTATGTTGTGATAGGGGACCAATAAAATTCATTTGAATTTGTGTGTGGGTTACAAATATCATCAGGAATGATCTCAAATCTTGAATTAAATTTGTGTGGCGTGGGTCACGTAATAGCAGTTGCCCACTAGTGTGTGCCATACCACGAGATTATTGCACATTTAGTAACCAAATTACTGTCTCGAACGCTTATACTGATCAGTTTTAAAAAGTAGGGCTACTACTTCTCACCTTCAACTAAATTGAAATTTCCTTTCGTAATTGTGGATCGGTGTATAACAACGTTGTGCACTTTCTGAAGATCAGGTCTGGAAGGTGTGTTTAAGTCTAAATAACCAATTAGCAATGACAGCAAAAAGTAATTATTTGTTAACATGTCTTGTGACTCAAAATAACTAGAAGAAAAATGTATGTCGACGTTATTGAACATAGGTTCCTTTATCTTTGCATATCTAGGTTGAAAAGCTTGTGCACATTGGTTTAGTTGTTGATCCCTTATTTTGCATGCTGATGCACATTTCAAATGCACGGTTTGAACTTCCAAAATTTTGCCACAAATTGGGGTTTTTCCTTACTCTACTAATCGAGTGATTTGCTGACAAAAATACGTGGAATGTGTCGTGTTAAGAGTTTCTTACTTTCGGTCCACTTCGATTTTTATACTGAAACTGTCGTGAAATTTGCAATATGTATCTATAACGAGGTGATTTAAAGTTCACTCACCTTTTAAGTGAAAGAACAATGCCCAGGTTTACTTGGATAATTATGTGATTTAGACGTGCACACTATATAGTCGCTTGTATACCGTATATTTTGTATGTCAAGTTTACTTTGTGTTTCGAGTATAATTTGTGTTTCTAAATGTTGAAAGGGAAAATTAGTTTCTGAACATTATATTTCTATGACAAGAGTGTTCTTAATATTACGTCTATTTTCGACATTTTAGAGCAACGTTAACTCTAGAGGAAGCAGAAGCGAGGTTATCAATGGTAAGCTTTTATTTCTATTATATACTACGACTATTCACGAATAAATGTTAAAATAATGTTAGTGTGCGATGAACAGTTATGTATCCGTTCTTTATCAAAATGCAGGGCTTGATGTATTGTACGCGTCATAACCCATTGTCCTGATATTTTACAATGTTCTGAAACAGGAGAGCGACGACATGGACCAAGAGAACCACAACCGAAAATCGGAAGCTAGTCAGCGGGGAGGAGGAGGAAGCGGCGGAAGTGGGTTGGGTGCGATCGGCAGCTCCTTCCTGGACGACGGCGGCGGCGGTGATGACCAATCGTCGACTCTAACGTACCGCGCGCAGCCTCCGCCGGCCGCCCACTCAACTAACGGCAGCGACCACAACTGGACGGGCAGCGATTCAGAGGAGAGCTCGCTGCAGAACGGCGGCTCGACGGCGGGCGCCCTCCAGAACGGTCGACGTCACGGTCATGGCCACCAGGAGGGCGGTGAGGAAGGAGAATCCGCACAGGGGGACGCCTCTGATGTGTACCGACCGACGGCACCGCCACGACGGAAAGACCGTAGACGGAACACACCTCCAGTAAGTCGTCTTCATTGACTGATCTCACCGTGACGAGAGAATAGCGTGTTTTCCTCGTGGCCAGTGATCGCAGTTTCGTCGTACAGCAACCAATATAGAGCACTACAGGCGAAAAAATAACATGTGATTTTTTTCCACAGCGCCTTGCCAGCAACGGGCTCCCGCCTACGCCAAAGGTTCATGTAAGTGTCTTCTTTTTTAAAAATCAATTTTAATTGCATTTGGTTTAAATGCGTAACGACATAATATTGCTATTCTAAAATAAGCAATAAAGTTTTGTGATACATCATGCAGTTTTGTGTTTTTTCTAGATGGGAGCGTGTTTTTCGAAAGTATTTAATGGATGCCCGCTCAGGATAAACTGTACAGCCAGCTGGATTCATCCGGCCACGAGAGGTTTCTTTTTTTTATTCAGCGTCAAAAGGAATTAAATACAAATTGGTCAACCTCAAAAAGTATCTGATGACGCGAAAGTCACGGATCCCCACATTGAATAGACAATTTTTGGGGACCCTACTATTGACATTGCAAAAATTCTGTTTGACACCGAGTCTTCGCTGTCATCGCTGTCTTTCATTGATTCAGTTGCTTAGTCACATGAATCGCTGTCATTAATTTGTTTTTGCATTATGTGTTTGTCGCATCACAGATCAGCACATTCTTCTTGGAGCTGAGGAGGGAATCTACACGTTGAATTTGAACGAACTGCATGAAACTGCAATGGACCAGGTTTATTATATATTTTTTTTAAATCTTTAGCAAATTTAATGGACTCTTTGATATTTATGAATTGCCCACAAATTTCGAATTTCGATGAGTAAGGGTAAGTTAGTGCAACACATACATAGGTCTACATGTGGACCTGTGGTAGAGATGTGGCACACGCCATGCACCCGTCACGTTTCTTTTGATTTTTTCTACATTAACTTTTCTCTTATTTGCAATTACTGCACCAAAATTTAGCTGTGCCCTCGAAGAACAGTCTGGATGTTTGTCATTAAGAATGTCCTGATGTCTCTGTCCGGTTAGTTCAGATTTTGTACTTCGCACTTTTGAGTTTCACAGAAAATATATCTCCTATTCTAACGAATAATCAATGCAATTTGATTTCAGGAAAAGCACCAAACTTGTTCAGGCACGACCTGCTCGGACTGCACAACAAGCAAAATCACAGGTTCTCCTTACCAATGAATAAAATTCCAGAGCGGTTTGTTCCCAGGTTGGTATTTTGTCATCGCTCTGGTAACGAAGAAAATCTTATGATAATAAATTCCTTTTTCGTATGTCGCTGTAAAAAAAATCATGTTTGGCTAGCTCCGCATCGACCATAAGAAGAAAAGTTGTGGATGGCTTTAATTATCTTTAGTGCACTGTACAATTGAGGTTCTAATTTAAAAGTTATCCTTTAAATGACACTTGACTTTTGCTTTGTTGTGTCCCAGAAAGTACGCCGTGAGCACACGGGTGCCCGACACCAAGGGCGTGTTGCGATGCTGTGTGGGTCGGAATCCCTACAACGGTTACAAGTACTTGTGCGGCGCACAAACCAACGGAGTCTTCCTCATGCAGTGGTACGATCCGCTGAACAAGTTTATGCTGCTAAAGGTAAGCACAATATTACCTTTTATTGTGATTCGTCGACTTCGGCGTTATTTTCTGTGGCCAAGTAGCAAGAGTTTTTTTAATTGATGTTTTGTAGCACTTTGGATACCCTCTGCCATCGTTACCTCTGAAAGTATTCGAAATGGTGATCACCCCCGATCTGGAATACCCGGTCGTGTGTTTTGGCGTGTGCAAAGGGCCCGACCGCAACCATCTCAAATTGGAACTCATCAATCTCAATTCGACTGCCAGCTGGTTCAACGAGGAAGACCAAAGTAGAACATGTGAGTATGGTTCGGACACTATTTGAATTTCTGTTTTTTTTTTCTGCTTAAGACTTTTTTGTTTTTCATTTTTTTAAAATTATTTTTACAGTTTTTCAAAAGTAAATATGTGAAAGACTTAATTTGTCAAGGTTCAATGATTAAGAATATTATGAGGTTTTAAATATATATTTGTTAGAAATATTTCGTTTAAATTGCGCATATCGCGAATGACATTTGGTTTGTGCTATTAATTCAATGACAAATACGCTTCTACGCTTTTAAAAAAATGTTGTATTGGGCCAAGGGTAGTAGTGTCAATAAATTACATGAAATATTCTAATTGAATTTTCTTTACTACGCCAGCCACCATGGTTCCCAACCGCGAGTGTTTGAGTATCATAAATGTTACGCAACTGGAGAAAGACACCATCCTCATATGTTACGACAGTAAGTACTGACTGGCTCGGCGGTCCCGGGTTTGATTCCCGGCGCGGGCTCTCGAAAATTTCGATCCCGGGGTACTGGACGTGCCCCTCGCATAGTGCCTAAGCACCATGAGGGGGTACAGAACGCCTGTAGTGCGGTTGACTACAGTTGATTGGAGAAAAACAAAGTATGATTGTCTCCCAAATTTTGACTACCAACAAGAGAAAAAAAAATTCGTTTTAGAAATACGTACTTCTGCTATTTCAGATCTTGTCAAAGTCGTCAACCTTCACGGCAAGCTGAAATCTAACAAGCGACAGGCAGCGGAATTGCATTTTGACTTCCTAGTTGAATCCATAGGCGAGTGTGTTTTGTTGGCTGACATTCTCTGATTCCTCATCAGAAGCAATGATATTTTCAGTACCCTGGTTTTAGTATTACAGCGGTTAAAATTTCTGGATTCAATATTATTTACAACACATGTAGTATGCTTGACGGACAGCGTGCTGGCATTCCACAAGCATGGCATGCAGGGCCGGAGTTTCAAGGCCAATGAAGTGACGCAAGAGATTTGCGACAAGACGAGAGTTTTCAAACTACTTGGTTCCGACAGGTGAGTCGTGCTCAACTTTCCGAATAACATTGGAACTATTTTTTCACCGTTTTATTTATACCAGCGGCTGTATTGACTCGCTTCGATCGAAAATTCCTGCAACTTTGGTTTTCATACTTAATAATTTCTGGCTGTCCATGCAACGTCGTCCAAACATTGTCATATTTCGCCATGGCGCCATTGAAATGGTGCTTTTGAGCTGGGTGATTTTTTTAGTGTAGTTTGAGATTTCATTATATAGTTAAATTTTGAAACTCATAATATTGCGGTTAAACGTTAAAAATGGATGGTTCAATTCGAAACACTGTTTTTCAAGTGCGTTCGCTGAAAAAATTTAATTCTTGATCGTCGACAGAGTCATCGTTCTGGAAAGCCGCCCCATGGACCGCACCTCCACCGACATCGGCTCCAATCTGTACGTGCTGACCGGACACGAGAACAGCTGCTACTGAACTACACGAACCAGGAATCAACTGAAGGACGATTCTGGTCTGAGGAACTTTGGGCTGTCGGTTCCCACCTGATCGACGCCTGGACAGGTTGTCAGGTTTCTGACGAAACTTGTGTGCCGACAGGTTTTCTCTAATGGAAACTGGTCACCAAGTAGGTTGCATGCCGCGGAGTGATTGGGCGGTTGGCTGGTAAAACGTCTCCTAGGGGGGTAAAATTGCAAAGATTGTCAGTTCCATCTCCCAACGATGCCACCTTCAAATTGCGGATAATCTTTGCCACACAAACTCTTATCGAACAACCAACCACGACATATTGACGTCTGATCCATTTCATTTGCGATTGCTCGCAGCATGTGCTAATTGAAGAAAATATTCCGATGTTTCTTTTCCCCGACAGTTATTCTCAAATAAATTAAATTATTACTACTATAATTTTTTATTACCCTGACAGGAACACAGAACAGTATTGTGGCATATTTTTGCCGACAACGAACGTTGCGGTCGAGATAAGATGGAATTTTTCTGAATCTAGTTAATTCAAATATTTTTGTCAAACTATGAAAATCAAAATTAAATTGTCTCATCAATATAACGAATTACGCACGTGATTTCTAGAGTTTGTATGTTGTGCGTTCTGATGTGCAGTGGTTTTGATTTTCCACGAAGTTTTGATCCGTGGTTTAGTAACGAACCCCACCAAATCCTCTTTTCCGAAAGGAGGTTATTTGTAAATACGCATGCACAACCCGCACCCATAGCGTAAAACCCAACTTTGTTGCAAGACGTTCAACCCGCTATTCGAGAAATAAAATTTCCACCCTTCAAACAAGACATGAATGAGTGACCCTCATTTGATGGACTTATTTGATCTACCCTGTTCGAAATCTTCATTTCTGCTGAGTGACAATATTTTGCACCCCTCTCTTCCAAGAACGCGAGGAAGATCCGTCAATCATTACGGTTGATACTGCACTATTTTAAAATCGTGAAATGAGTGTTTCGCTCTTCGTCTGTTCCACGTACACACATTTCTAGCGAGTGTACATATACATAGTAATTTGACAAATCCCGCGTATTGCTTTTTAGCACTGGAAATGTAGTAGCGCCCCCGGTACGTGTCCCGTCGTGATTAGTCGCGTTTCAGTAAGGTCAGGTAAAGATTTATCAACGAATCGGTTGTGCTGAGTGATTGACGATACTGTGTGTATTTTAAGCCTTATTTTCCCGTTATGCAACGACGATTGTGAAAAAAATTGTTTACTGTAAATACATGTTCCGTGTGAGTGAAGAATATATGAGGAAAATGTTGGAGGTTTTTTTGTTTGAACCTGTTGGTGTCAAGTGTAAAGGGACTCAAAGTGATCCTGGCGGCAGCCGTTCGTACTTCAATCGACTTCAGAACAAACTAAAATAGATTAAGTACACTGTTTGCTTATCTTGAGTGCCGCTCAAAATAGTTCACACGAAAACGGCAAACGGGACACGTGACCCGTGAAAGGGTCGTTGATCGCCGCTTGGATCGCTTTGCGCGCCACGTCTATTGATCTGGATTTAAATAGAGGGGTCGCTATGCAATTTCGCAAACCTGATTTATTTTTACTTTGTTTTCATAAATTTGTCACAGCCAAAAGTTTCTGTGCACGCTTTGTGTCTGTTGTCTGCTGAAATTTCAATTTTCACGAAATATTTTGAGTTATGAAATTTTAACAACGGTTGCTACCGATTCAGATTTGCGAAGTTACCAACTGATCTTGATTGCGCAGTGTCAAAAATGATATCACAGTTGATGGAACTACCGTAAGCCGTGTGTGTACAGGTGGCCATAATTTTTTTAATACATGTAATTAAAAAGTTAACTTTTTATGACGAACAGGCTGGGTTCAGGTATTGTAGATATTATCACCGCCCAAAAGTTCAAAGGCTGGCATGAATGTGTTCACCCTACCATATGTTATCACTGTTATATAATTTTTGACCACTCGTTATGTCTGTACTATTCATCGAATCTAGAATATTTGTAGTCCATGCGAGAAGATGGTGCACTGTTCACACTGGGTGATCCGGATTTAGTTAAGAGGTAGTGTGCGCACGGGGGAAAAGTCACCACTAACAAAATTTTGCACAAATTTTAATAACAATCAATTTCATACGGTAAAAAATACTGCCCAGGTTGACCGTGGGAACAATTGTGGCCGAATAGACAAGCCGGGCCAACTCAAGCAGTATGCTCGCGTTATGAAATGGAGATAAGCAACATTTGTGACATTTTATAAAATGAATGGATCCGGATGTCCTGGGAAAGTCCTGTGTGAACAGTGCACAATGCACAGAAAGGTGACTTTTACGTAGTTGTGTCTCATAATAAGTTGAACGGTCGAGCCAGCGATTCTGAACGTCTGTCGTAGGGCGAGTGAGCTCGGTCCACTCTTCAGCAGTAGACTAGTACAAACTATGCTGTCACGTATTGCTCAACGTCTCTGTAGGGGGAATGTCATAGGTTCGTCCCATTCTGACGTATTTAAATAGCTTTTGCGCTGCGTTTTTCTCCCTCCCCTACACTCTTATCCGATATGATTTCCGTGAGTCGATTTTTCCACTTCCGGAATTTTAGCAGACAAACAAATCGCTCGCTTCTCTATTCAGATAGACAGAGCATATCCTGTCTCGAGGACACGATTGACTCATAAATCGATTATTTCCTCTTCAGGACCTCTACCACGATGGAACTTTGTGTGTGACGAGAAAAATGGTAGTCGATCCTCAAGGTCAGTTCATTCGATTGAGCATTTTTCGCTGTTCTATTCAATTAGACTCGTCATTTTGTTTCGGCCTAACACGATTAAAGATGTCAAACTCACACCAGTTGTTTGACCATGGAGCGACACACGAAAAGATTAATCGTGTAATTTGTCCTTAGAGCACATATAAAAGTTCCATTCGTGGTACTAGCCATATATCAAGTTTACGTAGATTCAGTGTAGGTCCTACTGATTCCAATTGAGACTCGCGCGAAAACATTTTGCGCGCAATGACAATAACTTGTGAAAGCACTTGGGGTGACCGTCTCAAACAACTTAATAACCGTATAAAAAGTTGTCAAATCGCGCAATTTTATTTTCTCGCGAACTCGATTGCGAATTAACTCTCTTAAATCTAAGATGTGGTTACCCCTGTCTCCATTCGAAAATCGTATAGTTTATTACGAAAGTTTTAGTTTTGTAATGAGTAAAAAAATTGTACTTTGTGATGCAAATTAGGTGGATAGCACTAGCGCATCCCGATATAATGCTCAGAGGTGAATCTGTATTTTTGATGTCTGTCGTAGAAAATTATTAGTGTTGGTCTGAGAAACAACAGCAATTCTATTGCCTCGGAAACTATCAAACCAGTCGCTGGCTGCTCAATTTGCCTGGGTTAAAGCAAAAAATATGCACAGATTTAAGTAGCACCTGCATAGCGAAATTCAATTTTGATTTTCTGGCATTCTGTTTTTCCTTTTTTTATTTAGAATCAAATATTTTTTTTGTTCTAATCGTGGTGTCTGTGCTCGTGAAACGTCACAGGCTCTCTTTCCGCAGTTGTTACTATTTTAATTATGCCAAAAGTTAACACTTGAAGTGTGCTTAAAACCCCGTGTGCCATTTTTGCTGGTTTGCTAAGTACAAAAGCAATGTATATATTATAAGTGTATAAAAAATATGTAGCGTCAATTGTAGATCGTTCCGTGTCGCACATGTTTCGTTTGATACCACTTAGACCGTCTATTAATGTGGAGGTGCACAACGACTCAAACGGGTGGTCTCTCTCACTTGATAGAGAATAATTTAGTCCCTTTGGCCATAAAGAATCGTGTTCCGTGGACCAAACTGAAATCAGTTGCTGTCCACGACGCGAAGCAAACCGCGAAAAATACAGAGAACTACCGTTTGAATCGCTCGGCAGTCCACGTCTATTGCAATACACATGGACATATCGCTGCCACAAACAGGCGAATCGTTATATTTGATTATCTTGGTGAAACGGATGAATGAATTTGATGGTCGTTATGTTCGAAATTTTACAAATAGATATTTTGTCGTTTTATAATTTCCAGCGTAAACAAAATCTTGGTGAGCTGGAAATGCTGGTTAATGTTGAATGTTGAAATGTTAATGTTGGCACTGTTGAACTAAATGATTAGAATTCGGCTACTTCAATTTGCACTATGGATCACAAAATAATGGCGTTTAAATAATATTGTCAAGATTCACGGAAACATATCAGTAGAACAGTCAATATTTTTAATTGATAAAATATAGAATCCAGACACTGCTGACTTGAATTGAACTAGCGATAATTTGACATCATGGCTTAACCAATTATCACTTTTTATCTGAAATTGAGTTGACCAATAATCCAGCGCTCACCTGGATAAGAAATGTCTGTTGGTTCTTTTTTATATTCTCCGAAAACTCTTGGTATTGTTCGTTACATTTTTTAAATTACTCGCGCATTGCTCAATATTAAAAAGTGACGTATCACAGCAGGGGTACCGTACCGTTTTACTGGTATCGAACGAAACATGTAGCGACTGTACTGTCATGCCACCTCGAGAGCAAATATGGTATCAGGCGGCGCTGTGTAATCGCGATTGCGTCATGCTAGTCCGATTTACGCTGTGCTCCTCTAATCAGTCCAACAACATCTATCGGTAGTCCTGTGCGCCGCGCCTGCTCTATTTCTCAGCGAGGTTGGCATTTGGGCAAATGTAAAAATAAAATAAAAATGTTAATATTGTTAGTGGCACATGTCCAAATGTATTTTTGACTCTGGTTACCAATCTCCATTTATTGAGACGGGGAAAAGAAATGTGATTGGTCCCCCTTTATCTTATTTAGAATAAATCGAGCAACTAGTATAGATTATCGCGTTAAAAGAATATTTATTCGGGACCTTTCTAGTAACCTACAAAAGGTCATGATCGTTTGTTTATTGCAGTACAACGCGTATGTAGGCCTCCCATGCTCTACGCGATGATCGTTTGAGATTATTAAAAAAAAATAGTTTAAATATACGGAATGCCTATCTCAGAATTGCATAATGGCAACATTTATTTATTTAACGAAAATAAATCCAACCCAGTGATTGGGTATTTTTGGTAATCAAAAAATAATTAAAGGAACCTTTAGGTAGGGATATATAAACTATTGATTGTCTCGTAGGGGATGTAGCCCGCATCTAACTCGGATCGAACCAGCTGGTTCGATTCGACCACTTGTAATTAAAACTCTCAATGTTTGTTTATGTACAGTATGTATATTGTATCATTTTTCCCTGGTCTTCGAAAAGAAAATACTTCCCTGTAATTTATAATTAAATTTAATAATTATATACAAAATTAATAATGTGTTGACTGACTTTTTTTCACAATCAACTATAGTCAACCACCAGTGGATCGAAATTTTCGAGAGCCCGCGCCGGGAATCGAACCCGGGACCGCCGAGCCACAGTCAGTTGCTAAACCAACTGCGCCACGACGAGGCGTACTTCTTAATTATATATCTTTAAAATCATTTTAGAAATTTGTTGAGTTTGTTTTTCCTTTAAATCTGTGATTGTACAGTGTGATCAATAAGTGGATTGAATTGAAAACGTTCATCAAATGGAATGAAATTTATCATACATGGCTATGTTTTTTTGAACTACCATCGTGCACGTGATCACATGACATTCGAATTCTTGAGATAAACAGTGTGCGTAGTTTTCGTTCTTCCTAACGTCAAGTTTTTATAAGAACACACTTTAAGAAATTGTCTGGCACTCAAATGTTTCGTTCTACGAAATAAAATAAAAAATGTTTCGCTCTTGTTTCGTGAGCGCCGGTTTGAACCACAAGAATTCGAATGATTACGTCATGCAGTTGCAGGGGCACGATTGAAAAGAGAAAGTTATTGTCAACATGTATGCTAAATTTTATTCCATTTCATGAACGTTTTCATATTTTTATTAGATTTGAATCTACTCCCCTTCTTGACCCCACTGTATATTTAGCATTTGAACCGACGTATGGCGTAGAAAATAATTTTTGAAATGTTATATGTTTTATTTTGTTACGAAAAATCTGATTGAGCTTGAAAATACATATTTGTTGACGGCAGGACATCTGTTCGAATTTTCCCACGAAAAAAGCAACAGTTTCGTTCGATTGCCAGGAGGCAATATTTATTTTCTATTCGGTTCGTCCGATAAGAACCTCACTGATGGTGGACCACATGTGCACCCTGTATAAACACCCTGCGGCGCCTGCTGTAGAAAGATGGTCCGTACCGAGAAGAGAACATGAGGGGACGAATCTATGCTGGACTATAATATCGCCAGGCACTATTTACTATATTCTCCTTGAGGTTCTCTGGATGTGATGCCAATGCGTGGGCCGGCAATATGGTCAGATACCCGCGTTAGCATCTTTCGATTTGATATATATTGAAGCGGGACGCGTTGACAATATAATACCCATATGGCTAATTGTCAATAATTGGGCTAGTGTAAAAATTAAAAGCAACAGAGTTCAATTCGGATCGGCAAGTCTGGTCTATCGTGCAAACGGACGGTTTATTTGATTTGGCCACTTCACGTTGATTGACGTGTGTTCTCTGGATGACGTGACTCTCAATCCTTTTGGCTGACGGCTACTTTTTTTTTTGCGAAATCATGAAATTGGGAATATTTGGAGCAACTGGAAACACGGGATTGGCCACTGTGCGCCAGGCTTTGGAAGAAGGTAAGATAACAGATATGAAAATTTATTTAACCTTAACGGAAATGCCGGCTTTTGGTACGTTCAAAGTTAGGAAGCTACTTATCTGTAAAACCCAAAAATGTTCATCGTTTGCGTAGCAAAATGCAATTTAACAAGTCAAAAATGCCAATTAATCATGATAGTTTATTAAATTTTATTGAAACATGAAGTTCTGCACTTTTTATTTTACTGAAACATATTGGATACTGCATTGGACTATGGGTCTGTTTTTGTTTTTAATCATCATTTCGTTGGGAAAAGTCAGAAAGTTATTAGAAATATCATCTGAAGAACATGAAAAATTGAACTCTCCACTAGTGGTGCTGCGTGCGTTTTCACATCTCAATTAAAAGTGAAACAATTTCACTTAAAGGAATTCGAAGGTTAGATAAACTGGTGAATATATTTTTATTTAGAATTAACGTTATGCCGAGACATCATAGCAATTTTTCTTTTCCAACCGTATTCGTCCTTTCTTTGTCAGCATATAATATATCCTGATGTATAGGGTCAAATTAACTCCTAAAATAATTGAACTGGAGAACTAATGGCAGGTGGTTTCTACGCCCTTTCCGTGTCTTTGGGTGTCAAAGTTTACTTTTATCAGACTTTCACTTTTAGTTGAAACGTTTGCCAGCAGGTGGTGCATGTGCCATGGTTGTCATGCATTTCCGAAAGAGTTCGGTCACGACCGGGCGCGACCGAACACAAGTTCAATGTATTGCCATTGCCAATACCGATTATTAGAAGCTCTCAGTGACCGAACTAACCCGGGCACAGATAACCGATTGACATTAGGAAAATGGCAACGCGGGTTTAACGCAAAAATTATCCAAGATGGCGCTGTTCACGAGTGGAAAACTGGGATTGTTGGCCACCAAAAACGGTGGAATTGTTGGTGTCCGTCACTTGCCCAGTCTCTTTTCGGCCGCCAGAAAGGCGAGCAGTGCCAGCAAGCCAAGTGCAGGTGGTTCGAATGAGCTGGTCATCGAGCGTCTGGATGGTCACCGTCAGGGCATCGTGGTGGTTGGACTTAATCGACCGGCCGCTAAGAATGCCTTCAGTCGCCAACTCAGCGCTCAGCTGTTCGAGGCTTTCGACACGCTCAACGTGGACAAAGAGTGCCGGGTGCTCATCCTGCGCTCTCTGGTGCCCGGCATCTTCTGTGCCGGAGCCGACCTGAAGGAGAGGGCTGGCATGCAGGAGTCTGAGGTCGGACCGCTAGTGTCCAAGGCTCGCAACATGTTCCAGGTCAATTGCTGTTTCAATAATCAATAGCTTTCAAGAAATCTGTTGATATAGTTGCAATTTTATGTCGAAGTGTGGAGTTGTTTTGCTTGAAAGTTTTTAAAGGCAAAACCAATTTATTTATGGGAATATATCTAAAGTTTTTAAATGAATACCAAAACATACAAAATTTTCATTATCCATTAAATTCTCATACGCAACCTTCAACCATCGGTGATAATAAAATGCTAGATACGATGGATAGCAATGTAATTCGACAGTTACAGTACAATTACATTGCTATTCTATCTAGCATTAATGGTCTTTAAGGCTATATCAGACTCGGCGTGCGTCACACCGTTTATTTATTGTCATCGGTGATACATTGTTTTTCCACCGACACAATCGAAACTCAGCTTATCAAAAAGCTCATACCGTTTAATATACCACCCGTTCCAGACCTTTTACAATTTCGCCGCCCCAACCATCGCGGCGCTAGACGGCGCTGCGCTCGGCGGCGGTCTGGAGATGGCCCTGGCCTGCGACCTTCGGGTTGCTTCTACCTCGGCCAAGATGGGGCTAGTCGAAACCCGGCTGGCCATCATCCCCGGCGCGGGCGGCACCCA